>JAJKFI010012822.1:0-57536 GCA_029204185.1 Lerista edwardsae
TTCAACATCACAGTAATCCAAGTCTACGCCCCAACCACTGGTGCTGAAGAGGAAGAAGTTGACCGTTTCTATGAAGACCTAGAACAGCTTCTAGAATTAACACCCAAAAAAGATGTCCTTCTCATCATAGGGGATTGGAATGCTAAAGTAGGCAGTCAAGAGGTAATAGGAGTAACAGGCAAGTTTGGTCTTGGAGTACAGAATGAAGCAGGGCAAAGACTGATAGAGTTTTGTCAGGAGAACACATTAGTCATAGCAAATACCCTTTTCCAGCAACACAAACGGCGACTGTACACATGGACTTCACCAGATGGTCTACATCGAAATCAGATTGATTACATTCTTTGCAGCCAAAGATGGAAAAGTTCCATACAGGCAGTCAAAACAAGACCTGGAGCTGACTGTGGCTCAGATCATCAGCTTCTTCTTGCCAAATTCAGGCTTAAACTGAAAAAAGTAGGGAAAACCGCTAGGCCCTCCACGTATGACCTAAATCAGATCCCCTACGAATATACAGTGGAGGTGACAAATAGATTTAGGGGCTTAGATTTGGTAGACAGAGTGCCTGAAGAACTTTGGACGGAGGTCTGTAACATTGTACAGGAGGCAGCAACTAAAACCATCCCAAAGAGGAAGAAATGCAAGAAGGCAAAGTGGCTGTCTGACGAGGCTTTACAAATAGCTGAGGAAAGGAGAGAAGCCAAAAGCAAGGGAGAAAGGGAAAGATATACCCAACTGAATGCAGATTTCCAGAGAACAGCAAGGAGAGATAGGAAGGCCTTTCTAAATGAGCAATGCAAAGAAATAGAGGAAAACAACAGAATGGGGAGGACTAGAGAACTTTTCAAGAAAATTGGAGATGTCAAAGGACAATTTCATGCTAAGGTAGGCACAATAAAGGACAAAAATGGCAAGGACCTAACAGAAGCAGATGAGATTCAGAAGAGGTGGCAAGAATACACAGAGGAACTCTATAAGGCCGATCTCAATGTTCCTGATAACCACAGTGGTACAGTCACTGAGCTCGAACCTGACATCCTGGAGAGTGAAGTCAAGTGGGCTTTAGAAAGCCTCACTAACAACAAAGCTAGTGGAGGTGACAGCATTCCAGCGGAATTACTCAAAATCTTAAAAGATGATGCTGTCCAAGTGCTGCTCTCCATATGCCAGCAAATTTGGAAAACCCAACAGTGGCCACAAGATTGGAAAAGATCAGTCTACATTCCAATCCCAAAGAAGGGCAATGCCAAAGATTGCTCGAATTACCGCACCATTGCACTCATTTCACATGCTAGCAAGGTCATGCTCAAAATCCTACAAGCTCGGCTTCAGCAGTATGTGAATCGAGAACTACCAGATGTACAAGCTGGTTTCCGAAGAGGCAGAGGAACTAGAGATCAAATTGCCAACCTTCGCTGGATCATGGAGAAAGCAAGAGAGTTCCAGAAAAACATCTACCTCTGCTTCATTGATTATGCTAAAGCCTTTGATTGTGTGGATCACAACAAACTGTGGCAAGTTCTTGAAGAGATGGGAGTTCCAGACCACCTGATCTGCCTTCTGAGAAACCTTTATGCGGGTCAGGAAGCAACAGTTAGAACTGGACATGAAACAACCGACTGGTTTAAAATTGGGAAAGGAGTACGACAAGGCTGTATATTGTCACCCTGCTTATTTAACTTATACGCAGAGTACATCATGAGGAAGGCAGGGCTGGATGACTCACAAGCTGGAATCAAGATTGCTGGGAGAAACATCAAGAACCTCAGATATGCAGACGATACCACTCTACTGGCAGAAAGTGAGGAAGACCTAAAGAACCTTTTGATGAGGGTGAAAGAGGAAAGTGCCAAAATTGGTTTGAAGCTCAACATTAAAAAGACTAAGATCATGGCAACCACTCCCATCACTTCCTGGCAAATAGGAGGGGAAGAAATGGAAGCAGTGACAGACTTTATTTTCCTGGGCTCCAAGATCACTGCAGATGGTGACTGCAGCCATGAAATTAAAAGACGTTTACTTCTTGGGAAGAAAGCTATGGTGAACCTAGATAGCTTAATCAAAAGCCGAGACATCACCCTGCCAACAAAGGTCCGCATGGTCAAAGCGATGGTTTTCCCAGTAGCCATGTATGGCTGTGAGAGCTGGACCATAAGAAAGGCAGAGCGTCGAAGAATCGATGCTTTTGAATTATGGTGTTGGAGAAGACTCTTGAGAGTCCCCTGGACTGCAAAGAGATCCAATCGGTCAATTCTCCAGGAAGTCAAGCCTGATTGCTCCCTGGAAGGACAAATGCTGAAGCTGAAGCTCCAATACTTTGGCCACCTGATGAGAAGAGAGGACTCTTTAGAAAAGACCCTCATGCTGGGAAAGATTGAAGGCAAAAGGAGAAGGGGGCGACAGAGGATGAGATGGTTAGATAGTGTCACCGAAGCAATGAATATGAAATTGGGTGAACTCAGGAAGCTAGTGGAGGACAGGGAGGCCTGGCGTGCTGTGGTCCATGGGGTCGCGAAGAGTCGGACACGACTTAGCGACTGAACAACAACAACAACAAAGACCCATTGACTATAGTGGGACTTACTTCTGAGTAGCAATTCATAGTATTGTATGTGATATGTACGTGATATAGATATAGAGTTGTATGTGATATAGAACTACAAGTGAATATTTTTAAAAGGGAGTCAATAATAGCAGATCCTCCTCTATTACCACCGTAATCTTTCTAGGTAAATCTTAATATCAGGGAACTTTTTTACCTTTTACCCCAAAATATATTTAGATACGCAGACGTTACCCCCTTGATTTGAAAGTTCCCTGGCCCCTGAACTAAGCTATATGTAGGCACAGCAGAGAGAAGAGGAATGAGAGCACAAAGCGTCGGACACTAATGTCCCACAAACAGGACATCCCACCTGAGTACCAGATTTGGTCTGAGAAGCAAGCAAGGCAAGGAGTTGTGGTCCATGCACACATGATGCCAATGGGAGTTTCTCTCTTGTGGCTAATCACAGCTTCAGAACAGGCAATTTTCACTGGGATGCCAATGTGAGATGCCTGGGAAGCCAGGTAATACTTGGAGGAGAGGGCAGCAGAATATGCTCCAACTGGCAGCCCCAAGCGCCCCTCATTCTTTGTGGGGTGGCTCTTCAGCAGATACCAGTGACACATACTTCCACTGTTGCATCCACTTCTCCTCCTTGCCCTGCCACTCTTTCATACAACCAGTTGAGGCAGGAGGCAGCGGTGGCGGCAGCAGCACATAAAACACCACTGTTGTTGCTGTGAAGATGATAGGGAAAGGAGGGGGGTTGAGTGAGCTGGCATGCCTGGCACAGAACAAAACAAAATCAGAGGAAAGCAGCACCATATCTGGTTGTTCCCAGGTGCCAGGAAGGTTTGGACCAGGGCAGCATTTGACTCAAAGGTTGACTTATTCTCAAAGGCTCCATTATTCCCTAATCTCTACCAGCTTCCTGAGACTAGGATCGGGGAGGGGACCACACTGAGGTTCAAACTACATGTGACCTAATAGTAGACCTGATGGGCTTACGTCTTGCGTAGTTAACATAAACCATAGTGGGCCCTCACAGGATTGTGGTGGGTGGGGAGTGCTTTAAACCTGTGTAAACCCCCATCCCTATCTGCAGGGTAACAGGAAAGACAAATGCCCAGGCACCAATGCCCAGGCACCAATCATACTGCAGAAATAATGTCTAGTTTGGTTGCTATAAACAGGAGACCTGTTCCCTCTGGAGAGACTGGAGCGACAAGAAAATATCCTGGCAATACAATGATAAAGCTCAGAATGCATGGAACCATTCTCTAAAAATAAAGTAGTTTTCTATAGCACCTTTGAATTTTTTTTCTCTTTAGAAAGGATCTGTGTACTGCTCTTATTGTCATATTGTCATGCCATAAAAAAATTCTGGACAACTAATCCAGTTGTATCTGTAGGGGGACAAGAACAATGCAAGTTCTTTGAAGCTATAAATTGCAATGGTTTAAATCTGGCATTAAGATAGAACTTAATTCATTGTGCTAAATAAAGAAATGAGCAGAAAGGTTGTGGTCTGTACTTTTTCTCCTCTGAATTTGGGTTCAGATGTGGAACTGATCTTGAACCTGTATTAACTGTGAAGATATACAATATTTTCCCAAATAATTTTACTAAATATTAGTTTAATACAACTTTGTTTCTATCTGGATTGGACTGGATTCTGACTTTGCATTCTATGACCAGAACCTCCTTCTATTTGTGGAGTGTAAACTTAAGAGCCAAGACACTGTCTTTAGTTTCAGAGCAACTGAAAAAGAACTTGGTCCACAGAGACATGTGGGAAGACACTATGCGGGGTTGAAAACATTGCTCTAGAGCAGTGGTTTCCAAACTCCTCCCTGAAAGTTGGGAAGCACTTAAGTGTTTGCAGAATCAGGGCAAACAGCAGGATCATGCTGCTGCTGGCAAAAGGGGGGGGGGGGTTCTAAGGTACCTGAAGCTTAGTGCTGGCCTCTGTAGGACTCCCCGAGCCCCCAGGAGGCAGGTGCTAGCTTCAGATATTTTAGAAAGCCCCCACTTTTTGCAGCAGCACAATCCTAGGGACCACATTGCTGCCATCTCTCTACCCCCTACCCTTAAGGGGTCAGAACCCAGTGCTTCCCAGGCTGGTGGGTCACAACCCATCAGTTTGGGATAACTGCTCTAGAGCCCAAGCCTATGCATGTCTACTCAGAAGTAAATTTCATTATAGTTAATGGGGTTTACTCCCAGGTAAATGTAGATAGGATTGCAGCCTAATCCTATCCTCTGCCATCACTGCTGCAACTAGTGTTTCAGTGGCAGGATACTGTATAATACTATTATTCATTTTAAACACTCATTATTAGTTCAACTGTTTTGTACCTTTTGTAATCTGATTTCATTTGTACAAGTTCCATGCATGTCTGTAATAATGTGTCCCAATTTAGGAAAAAAAAAAGATCCTGACAGACAGTTGCTTTCTAAAGGGCGTTCTGAGTTGCATTTGTGGAAAAGAGAAACAATAAGTACTGCATTAAGAAGAGTCCAGAAGAGCTCTCTGCAAATATATATTCCCAGATATGGGAATACACAAAATCACTAAGAATTCAGTTGTCAATACACTAATTCTATCTTAATTTTTGGCACGCTTAAGTCTCCAGTTATCCCTCATTTATCTAGGACTAGGCTAGAGTATGGCACAGAATTATAATTTTCTAACTAGATAAGTATAGAAAAAAATGTGCTGTTTCTTCTTCCCCATTCTTTAATAGCCCAATCGTATGCCAAATTGGCTACTGCTGCATCCTGTGGGGGAGGCAGTCATGGAGGTCTGGGTAAGGGAACATTCATCCCTTGCAGTATGGAAGGGTCTACATGGACATGTGCTAGCAAAAGTGCTGGTGCAAGTCTGCATGAACCTTGGGACTGGGTCCAGGACCAGGATTTGGCAGCTGGTCCTGTCACTAAACCCACCCCTTTCCCCAAACTGATCCATCCCCGGCCCGTGTTCACCCTGGGGATCGCATTCCTGCGTTTTCCCTCTCCCCACCCTCAAAGAGACATACAACAGTGCTCCCCAGGGTGGTGGGTCATTATATGAAAGACAACCGTTACAACGAAAATCAGTTCAGTTTCTAACTGCCAAGGAAAGACGATATGCCACACACAAAAAAGAATTCTAGTTTCTTCAGTTCACCAGTTCCAAATGCTTATTTTTCTACTAATATCTAATATAACACCTGAGACCCTAATTAGTTTTTTGTATGACATTGATTGTCTCCATGGCAATGTCATGAGGTCACAGAGAACGCATAACCCATCTAAGTGAATGACCACCAGCATATCTTATTGTCATTAACCAGCATATCACCGGCATATCTCCGTTACTTAGTTATATGTTCTGCAAAGAAGCAATTCCCTTTGTCAGTCCTCCTAAACGCAGGGCCATTTTACTTCATTATTTAGATTGACCTCTTAACTACAGTATGCAACTTGTCCCTTCAAACAGCCACGGTGCCAGAGGAGTGGAGGATAGCCAATGTCACGCCAATCTTTTAAAAAGGGAGAAGGGGGGGACCCTGGAAACTACAGGCCGGTCAACCTAATATCTGTTCCGGGTAAGATGGTGGAAAGCTTCATCAAAGATAAAATCCTAAAACACGCAGAGGAACAAGTACTGCTGAAGGAAAGTCAGCATGGCTTCTGTAAGGGTAAGTCTTGCCTCATTAACCTTTTGGAATACTTTGAAAAGGTCAACAGGCATGTGGATGTGGGTGAACCTGTGGATATCATATACCTGGATTTTCAGAAGGCGTTTGACACAGTCCCCCACCAAAGGCTGCTGAAGAAACTTCACAGTCAGGGAATAAGAGGGCAGGTCCTCTTATGGACTCAGAATTGGTTGAGGGCCAGGAAATAGAGAGTAGGGGTCAATGGGCAATTTTCACAATGGAGAGAGGTGAAAAGCGGAGTGCCCCAGGGATCTGTCTTGGGGCCGGTGCTTTTCAACTTATTCATAAATGACCTGGAGACAGGGATAAGCAGCGAGGTGGCCAAGTTTGCGGATGACACAAAACTTTTCCGCATGGTGAAGACCAGAGGGGATTGTGAAGAGCTCCAGAAGGATGTCTCCAAGTTGGGGGAATGGGCAGCAAAATGGCAGATGCGTTTCAACATAGACAAATGTAAAGTGATGCACATTGGGGCAAAAAACCACAACTTCACCTATAGGCTTATGGGTTCTGAGCTGTCTGTGACAGCTCAAGAGAGAGATCTTGGGGTGTTGGTGGACAATTCAATGAAGGTATCGACCCAATGTGCGGCAGCAATTAAGAAAGCCAATTCCATGCTTGGGGTCATTAAAAAAGGGGTTGAGAATAAAACAGCCAATATTATCATGCCATTGTACAAATCGATGGTAAGGCCACACCTGGAATATTGTGTACAGTTCTGGTCGCCGTACCTCAAAAAGGACATAGTGGAGTTGGAAAAGGTGCAGAAGAGAGCGACAAAATGATTACGGGGCTGGGGCACCTCTCTTATGAAGAAAGACCGCAGCGTTTGGGGCTCTTCAGCCTAGAAAAAAGGAGTCTGAGAGGGGACATGATTGAGACATACAAAATAATGCACGGAAGGGATAGAGTCGATAAAGGGATGTTCTTTTCCCTCTCTCAAAACACCAGAACCAGGGGGCATCCGCTAAAACTGAGGGTTGGGAGAGTTAAAACAGATAAAAGGAAGTACTTTTTTACCCAGTGGGTAGTTAATCTGTGGAACTCTTTGACAGGAGGTGGTGATGGCATCTGGTCTAGATGCCTTTAAGAGGGGATTGGACGGATTTCTGGAAGAAAAGTCCATCGTGGGCTATAGGACATGATGGATTGTGCAACCTCCTTACATTAGTAGTAGGCTACTTCAGGGTGGAAGGGAGTGGCAACAGGATGCATCTTATAGTCTCATGCCTCCCTGGGGCAGCTGGTGGGGCCGCTGTGAGATACAGGAAGCTGGACTAGATGGGCCTTTGGCCTGATCCAGCAGGACTCTTCTTATGTTCTTATTGCAAGCTTGCCAGCAGTCATCTTGTTAATTTTATGCTTGCATAGCACCTTATTTGTATGCAACTAAGCTTTGTTATTATTCACTAAATGAGGCCAACTTCTTGTGTTGTAAGAAAAGTCCTCAGTAGAATAAGAATTTCTGTGAGTGTACAATACAGATCTGGTTTTTGTTTTCTACTTACTTGCATTCCAGGGATTATTGGCTTCTGCTGTTGTATCTGCTGCCAATTCCTCTCTAGGGAGCCTGGTAGGAAATGTTGATTGCATAGAAGTTGAAGGTTCATCCTCACTAAAAACTATCAAGTCCTGATATGATAGAAAAATAGGAATTATTATTCAAGTAAAGAGTATTCTAAAAAGTGGCATTTCTACCTTCCCTCCCCACCTCAGGCCTTTGGGATGTTGGGAGTCTCCCAAAGAATCTGCCTAGGTTCCTAGACACAGGCGCTATTAACTTGGGATGCTCCTCTCAGGTCCTCTGTTTGAAAAGCCATTCCAATAAAGCCACATGTGCAGAATGTGGGCAGCTCTTTCTTCATGTGTGGGACCAGCAGAAGACAAGAGAACCTAACCAACCCTCTTGTTGAGAAGGTGCATGTGGTCACCAAATGGGCAACCTAGCACACCTGTCAAGGTCCAGGAATAGTATGGAGTGGCTATCTGTTTTATCTCTCTATACACCTTCCCCATTTATGTCTAATTTCTTTTTCTTTGGCATCTTAATAAGCTGGTTGTGTTTTGATTCCTTGCCTGCCTAATCCATGTTCACTGATAGCTGAGTGGGTTGTCTGATCTCCAGAACCATTCATGTCCACTACTGTGATTTGGTTTTGAACAGAATTGTTAGTTTCTGCACATTCCTGGGAGTAAAGGTCTTTCCTGATGCATACACACCCTGGTCTAGGTGTATATATACCAGTGTATATATACCAGTTCACTCCACTATTCAGCTGCTGGTCCAGAAAATAAGTGAAACAGGGAAGGGTGCTCTGAATCCACTAGGATCTGCTCCCCTCCAGCTTCCCAACACTGAGGATTATGAATTCTGTTATATCTATATCCAGGAGAATATATCCTCGTTAATATCCTAACGAGGACTTAACAGTAAGTCCTATGAACATTAAGTCATCTCACTCAAGATGTAATGCTCTTGTTTTAACCAAATTGACCATCGACCATGGTGTCCTTCTGGGTCGGCTGGCCGGGTTGGGGCTTGGAGGCACTGTTTTGAAGTGGTTCCGCTCCTTCCTGGCTGACAGATCCCAGAAGGTGGTGCTGGGGGATGCTTGTTCGGCACCCCGACCTCTTGGGTTTGGGGTGCCGCAAGGTTCCATCTTATCCCCCATGCTATTTAACATCTACATGAAACCGCTGGGAGAGGTCATCCGGGGGTTTGGAGTGGGGTGCCATCAATATGCTGATGACACCCAACTCTATCTCTCCTTTCCCCCTGATTCTGAGGAGGCAGTTGAGGTCCTGGATCGCTGTCTGGAGGCGGTTGGGGGCTGGATGTGGGCGAACAAGCTGAAATTAAATCCGGATAAGACAGAGGTGATCTTGGTCCGGAAATCCACAGCTCGGGTACTGGACTATCGCCCTGCTCTGAATGGGGTTGCACTTCCTCTGAAGGAGCAGGTTCGCAGCTTGGGGGTTCTCCTGGATCCACAGCTACACCTGGAGCCCCAGGTGGCGGCGGTGGCCAGGGGAGCCTTTGCTCAGCTTCGGCTGATTCGCCAGCTGCAGCTGTACCTGAGCTGTGCGGACCTGGCCACAGTGACCCACGCCCTAGTGACATCTAGATTAGATTATTGCAATGCGCTCTACGTGGGGCTGCCTTTGAAGACAGTCCGGAAACTACAACTAGTTCAGAACGCGGCGGCTCGGGTGGTTGCTGGGGCACGTTGGTTTGACTCTGTCGAGCCACTGCTTCGGCGACTGCACTGGCTGCCGGTTCTGTTCCGGGCCCAATTCAAAGTGTTAGTTTTGACTTTTAAAGCCCTTTACGGCTCGGGTCCGGGGTATTTGAGGGACCGCCTCCTTCCATATAATCCAACCCGTACTCTTAGATCATCGGGGGGGGGCCCTGTTGACTGTGCCGCCACCAGGAGAAGTGAGAGGGGTGGTGGCTAGGAAGAGGGCCTTCTCGGTGGTGGCCCCCCCCAACTTTGGAATACCCTCCCCTTAGAATTGAGAACTGCTCCCTCTCTGTTAACATTCCGGCGGGGGCTGAAGACCTTTTTATTTCAAAAAGCTTTTAAATGTTGACAGGTTTGGCGGGCTGGCTGGTTTATTATATTTTAGGATCCACTGGGTTTGTTGCTTTTAAATTGTACTGTTGGTGGTTTTAATTGTTTTATTGTATTGTTTTTATATTGTTTTTGAAGTGTTTTTAATGTTAGTTTTTATATTTTGTAAAGCCGCCTTGAGCGCCTTTAGGCAAATAAGGCGGGGTATAAATCTAATAAATAATAATAATAATAATATCCATATAGAGTTGACAGAAATCTTTTGCTGAATCTCTCAGGAATTAAAAGCCAATCTATTTGCTTATTCAGTACTATGCTTTCTCAAATGTTGACATGAGGAAACTTATTTGTTGATTGTAAAAGTAGATTTCCAGTTATTATAATACCAATCCTTGTCAAATACATTTCATCTTTTACTACCCTACATAAACCACATTTAGACTTAATTATACATTGGTACAATTTTCCTGAGTTACATCAATAAAGATTTTTTCAGCCTCTGTTCATAGTCTAAAATGCATTCTTCCCTGATATGTTGTTTTCAGAAAGTGCCTTCACACTAGCCACTGAAAAAGACAATTATTACTTTTATATTTATATTCTGCCTTCCACTCCTAATAAGGAGGTGCTCCAGGTAGATCACAATGTATTAAATATAAAACAGACTTGGTGGATGCAAGCAATCTTATCCATGAAGTATCTTGCACATCTACCTATAATCTGCCATTTTTTTGTACATCCACTATATGATATTTTTATGACATCCATAAATGTACATCGTTACTCCAAGGTGATCATATGTAGGATTGCAGCCTTAATATGTTTGAATAAATGAATGAAATACTTGAAGCAATTTAGTAAACAAAGAAGACCTCTACTACAATAGAAAAACAACAGGTGTCAGGAGGAAAAAAAAACCCTTGAATTGATACAAAGAACAAGTTAACCACAGGTATCGCTCAGGGCAAACTGTATTCAGTACTGTTTACACCACAGCTTTTGAAGCAATGCTGAACACTGCCTTGCATTCACAAGCAAATGGTGAATACTGTATTTATTGTTACAGCGTGTGAAGCAAGTATCTTAAATACAAGTAGCACTTCCTCTGAAGGAGCAGGTGTGCAGTCTCTTGGATATAAAAACGTATCTTGCAGGGACAGCCTTAGGAGCTGTGGTGCCCAATTTGAAACATTTTTGTGGGGCCTGGTGGGGCAGGCATCACCTCTGCTGCACAGTCCCCCATTCACAAGACCATGGAGCTCCATTTGTCGTGCAGGCCTCATGATGCCTCAGCATGGAGGAAGACCTGTGGTCCTGCTGGTGCGCAAGCTGAAGAGCGAAGTGCCAACTGCAGGCAATCCACTCACTGCCCTTGCACAGGACCCCCTCAGGCCCAATTGGCCTAAAACTGGTTCCTGCATATCTGGCCACTATCATCCATGACCTGCTCAAATCCTGGTTAGACCATTGCAGTGTGTGCTACACAGGGATAAACATCTTGAAGAATATTCAGAAACTGCAACTGGTACAAAATGATGCTTCTAATTGCTGATGGGGGAACCTCTTCGGGATGACATTGGACTGTCTGATTGGACACTGGCCAAAGGCTCACACCTAGCAAAAGGCCCACCTGGCTAGATTAACCCCTGAACCTTCAGGATGTGTGGCAGTGGTAGCGCTCAATGCAGCATCAGCATATATTTTTCTAGGATGTGTTTGAAGTTAGGATAGACATATTTATTATTATCATCATCATCATCATCATCATCATCATCATCATCATCTGTATTTATATACAGCTTTTCAATAAAAAAAGTTTACAAAGTGGTTTAAAATAAGGTAAAGGTAAAATGATTAATATAGAAATAGGTAGACATTCCTCAAAAGAAAGGACGAAACTGAAAAGCAGAAAATCATAATCCTGAAAATGTGCAAAAATCATAGCTTCTCTGTTCAAAGAAACATCCTAAAGCTCTTCTATTACCCACATGAGGCATATTCTGTTCCAGAATATTACCCTAAATTAATCGCCTATCCAGTTTAATCTGGACTAAATGCACTGATTATCTCTACATAGGAAGGACATTGTTTGTAATGACTTGAGAACCATCAATAATTATAAAGCCTGGGGCTTTATAATTAAAACTGGGGCAAAGCTTCCAAAGTTTTTGTAATGAACTCTTATTTTGCATTCAATTTCGTCCCAAAGTTTAGCGTCCGTTATTTTATCAGGTCATGCAACTCTGTGGTGTTTATCACAGTAATTGTGACAGAAGGAACTGATCATTAAGATTTTTCAGTGAAACCGGCTCAAACCAACCAAAGAACCTTTAATTAGCATATGTAGTGATGACTATGGTTAATAAAGTGAGGAAGGTAAATCCTATGATGATGTCAACTCTCATCAACATTTTTAAATTAGTTGGTGAATTAAATTTACTTTAAAAAGCAATTTAATTGAGTTTTCACTGGCCAAAGACAACTTGCATAATTATTTGCATCTACACACAGTACTACAGCATATGTGTACAGTTCTATGGAATTATATCCCATAGAACCTTGCATACATTCACGAAGTACTGAATCTTAAGAGATGCCACCAGAATTTCAGGAATTTCCTTTATTAAATGCAAATAAAGCTATGGACTAGGCATAATGCTAAAGAAACTTAAGATTCCGCTATGATGCACATGAAATTTGTAAATGCTTTTTACAGAGATATCAGTTTCTTGTATGAGCATGCCAATGCATTATTTACTCTCTTTTTTATATCTAGACCTTCCCTGTTCTTCCTTTAACTGGATCCTAAGTTTGTAAGTCACTCCTTACTCCAATGAATCAACCCTGTCAGTCCCTACACCAACTCTGTATGTAAACAGCATCACTGGAAAGAAAAGAAACAACTGAAACTTAACTGTAGCAACAGCATATTTCTCACTTGTTTTAAATAAAACATAAAAGAATAGCCAGAATTGTTACAGTTATAGTGGGATAGAAGCAGTAAATTTAAAAGCAAGGGTGGACTTATGTTTTGAAAGAATGTCGAAGATGGCATTTTTAGGAATTAGCACGGCTATTGCAGGATCAAGATTACGAAATTTGACTACAAATATTGCAGCCTTCTTCCTGATTACAGTGGAATGCTGAGAGCACATATTAGGATTCTGGCACTTTCAATGGCTCCCCAAATGCATTCCAGATTTGTAATTTATAAAGACCTAAGTATGAATAGGACAACATGGCATTCATATCAATAAATGAAATTCTAGTTTGGCACCAACTTACCTCCCATAGAGGCACCCATGCACCTGAAAGACACCTGCATTTCACAGAACAACAATATCACCTTTTGGCAATGAACCAAAAAATGCTAGGCTCTTAGAGGACCATTTTCATCTTGATAAACTACAGAACTTCTTCTACCAGGGAGCTGCTATAAGACCTTTTTTAATCAGGCTGGGATTCAATAGGGTTACCAGATAAAACTGGGACAGAGTGCCTAAATCTTTAACCATTGTATAGAAGAGGGAATTTGTGCAGGTGCAGCTCATCAAGGAAGGGTTTCAAAAGCTGCACCTGCCAAAATTTGCTCTTTGATACAGTGGTTATAGGCACCCTGTCTCCGTTTGAATCTGGTAACCCTAGCTTTCAGGGGAATGTGTTTAGCTGTTATCAGGTAGTATTTATAATTCTCTAGCTGTCATAAATTGATTTCTTCTTAAACTCCTTTTAATCTGGTGTTTAGCTTCAAAATGTAAACTTCACAATGAGGTAAGCTTTCATTTTAAATTAAATGTGAAAGCAGATCCCTGAAATGCGCCTTTTGTAAAATAGTTAAAACAGGCATCCAAACAGTTAAGGCTCCTCTGTAATAAATACACAGATATATTGTGATCTTTCATACTGGATCACTGAGAAAGTCATTCATAAATAGCTATCATGCTGGCAGACATTGTGTTAATTTCTTATTTATACAACAGGAAATAAGTGTTGCACGTCAGGCATTATGACACAGTACATTATCTGAGTAAATGTTGATGATAATGGCAATTAAAGTAAGGCTTAATTAGTCAACAATGGAGACTTGAAACTGTGAGGCACTTTCAAGTGATGAGTATGATTAACTATGAAAACTGAAACAGAAAGAAAAAAGAAAATGCTGCTCAGGAATGAAATCTCTCTTCTTTACACAGAACATAAAATTGGTTCAAACAGTTAATCTCTCAAATCATTTTTTCCCAAAAATGGTAACATTGGGAGATTTTGCTGTCCTGAGTTTAACAGCTATAGAGAGGAGGGTTCCCCACCCCAAGTCCCTGCTGGTATTTCTTTACTGAAGATCTTGCACAACATCTTCACACAAACCTCCAGGACTCTCCAGAAGTCTTGTGGAATCAGCGGTACTCTCCTGGGGACCAATGAGATCAGCTGGGGAAACTTTCAAGCCTATCCAGTGCTCCTCTCTGGCCTATACTGCACAGAAGTTCAGTCCTGAGTGTCTATGCTGCTGCCACTTCTAGAAGCAGAGGGAGTGCTGACATCATCACCACCTGCACACCCGCATCTCTTTCCTAGCATCTGAGACACTGAGCAGCACAAAGCCAAGGAGACGTGGCAGCAAAAGCAGAAGAGATAGTTGAAAAGTGGATCCTTGGGGATGGGGAGGTTGAGAGGCTCACATGCACAAACAGAGGTAAGAGAGGAAAGATTTCCATTACCATTAAGTTATCGATTGAAAAAAAAAGTGAGAGTTGCCACTGCCCTGCCCTGCCCCAAATGAACTCAAAACATACACTGAAGCTGCATCTCTTCTCCTCAAGTTCTCATCAGTATGCCTCTAAATCTCATTTTTCCTTTTTTACTGGTATTATGGCATAGAGTTGTTTTTTTTAACTGGAGCTGCCCCCACCCAAACCAAACCCATACATGAAGCAGCCCCCTCCCCACCCCAGCCTGGCATACCTTTGTCCTAAAAAAAACATTTAAAATGGAGGTACAGTATATAAATAAGAAATTTTACTATATAGATAGGTCTCTTCCTATTTTGGATCTCTCACTATTTTAAAAGAGATAAATCCATTTCAAGCAAAAATATAACATTATGTTCAATGGGGCTGAGTCTCTTGTAAATGTGTTTCAGATTGCAGCCTTAATTAAATCATTTGTGTTGGGAGAAAACATCTCTAGGAATGGCTTCAATAAGACCCTATTTCCTCAGCACGTATGTCTGGCTTAGCCCCAAAAAAGTACTTGTTATCTACTCCAGGTTTTATCATGCAGAGTGTGATATATTTGAGTGCCTTTAAAAGCCCACTTCCTACCTTCCTGCATCTCCCGCCCCCCACGGCAAGACAACAGTCATGTGTGAATGCATTTCAATTTTTTACAAATGACAGATGGGGAACAGGGGAGATCCAAGCACTTTTTTTTTTTCCCTTCCTGGAACAAGGAACAGCTGGAGGGGACAAGTTGATTGGGAAATCCACATAGGATGGCTTAACCTAAAACAATGCCCATGGTAGCTGTTTGCAAAAACATTAAAGTCTGTGCTCTTCTGTCATGTCTAATCTGTCAGTTAGCCATTTTCTAGGTTGTGTTGTAGTTGGCATTAAAATTGGTGTTCCATTTGGACTTTGGTGTGTCTGCCTGACTCCTGATTCTGAGGACAGACTTTCCACAAGCTGGTCTACAGAAGCATGCATGGATCCACACCTAAGAAAAATTATACTGTATGGAGCTCCTGATCAACAGAAAAAATAGCAAAACCTAGTGCACTGCCCCCCTCTAGGAATTCAACTGGTTTCATGGCTGATTCTGAAATCAAGCCTTAAAAATTAGGCCAAGGATTTAGCAGGCCAAGGATTTAGCAGGCCAAGGATTTAGCAAAACCTTTAGCAGGCTTACTATAAGTAATGGCTGACGGAATAATTCCCACTCACTCCCATAGCTATAAATTCCTGAAGTCGTATTAATTGCAATGGCTGTGAGAAAGCATCACATGAACAGTTTGTGAAATTCAACATGTCTCCTTTACTTCAACTGCAGCATGTGATTTACCTCTGAAGATGTCTTTGCACGCATAGTAAGTGTTGTCACTTGGTCTGCATTGCCTGATATCGGAGCAGGCTGGCTTTGCTCTATTGAAGGTGATGCCTTAGGAGGAAAATCTGTCAAAGAAAGGTATTGTGTTAAAAACATTCTGGCAAAAAACTCACAACTTTGAGACAGATGTTAAATTTCCTCGAGTTAATCAGGCAAAAAAGATAATACCTCCGAAGTTGTGTTCAGTCCATTAACTGCAGTGCTACCTGCCAATGGCTGGATCTGAGTGCTAAAAGCTTTCATAATTTTCTCTGATAAATGGCAAAGCCAGACAGACTCAAATGTCAACAGAGCTCTCCTGTTCTTACCCGCTAACTCTGCTTCTGTCCTCAGTGTGCAAAACAAGTCTCCTTTTTTCCAATGAGAGAAATTGACATAAAGAGCAAACTGTTCTGCTTGTTTATGTGAAAATTAGATGTGGGAAACTAGAAAATCAAGGCTGGTACCATCCTTCTTTGCCACCAAATCTTCCAATTAGTATTTAAAAGGACTGTTATTACTGCAAGATGGCAGGCATGTGTTTCACATTACAAGCAACTGACAGGGAATTTAGAGACCATTTGAAAGATAATGGAAAACTTTAAAGGCCGTAGCCCTGTGACAAGGGTATGTATCTGGAGACAAATGGAAAAATATGTAGCAGTAAATGAACTGATATGTAGACCCATTTCTGTAATAATTAACTGCAGTTTCAGTCAGATTCACTTAATAAGGGCTTTCTTACACTCTACTTCTTTTAATACTTCATACACAATTATTCCAATTTATAGATTTCTTTCCTTGGCTAACGCTGTAGGACCGCAGCGAATTACCCCAAACACTGCCATTCTTGCATTATTTTGCTCATATCTTTGTATGCACAGATGTGACCCACAAGTATGTGCACATCTTTAAAAAGTAATGTGAAGCCGTTTTCAGTGAACACTTGTCCTTAGCCCTGACTCAGCGACAATCTCACAGATCAATCTCTTAAGGTTCAGCCAGAATGTTTGGCTGACCAGCTTGATCTGCACATTGATGCAATTGCAAGATACAAACGGTGCTGAGACAAATAGCATTAAGTTAGAAGGACAAAATCTTGCCTTTCTTTCACAGGATTTTACTTACAGTCGAATCCAGACCTGGTGCTGTGCTGGCACAGGACGCCTACGCCAGCTCATGAGTGTCACAAAGGCATGTTTGTGCTGACTTATGAGCTAGCCACACCAGCATGACGACATGTACCAGCTCACATCCCCAGACAGGCTGGTGCAGGTGAGTGTAGCACCAGGTGGGGCAAGGGGTAGGAAGACGTTCTGGGGGTGGGGAAGGGGTATTTCTGGGCAGAGAACAGAACCGGGGGAAGTTCGTGCCCAGGAGAGGGGAGGATCAGTGGCAGCAGAGGACACCGTATCCTACTCCCAGGCCTCAGTCCTATACAGGCTGCTTGGATTTGCGCAAGCTAAATAGTGGGCACAGAGCCGAGTAGCCCCATAGGGCAGGCTGGAGTTTGACATGGAGTAAGGGGGAAAAAACCTTATCCCAAGGCAACCTCCAGCAGCCTCTAACCCCATGCTGGATACTGTGCAGGCCATGTAGGACTATCAAGAGATATCTGGTCTCTTTTTTGGTCTCTCTCCTAACAGCCAATGAGTAGAATGGTTATTAACTATCATGAATGCATTGTAGCATTCAGGTATATTAGTCACTGAACATTTTAATGCTACCTTTGTCTTGCTTAGCTAATCCTGCATAAATATCTATTTCAGCACACCTGTATAATTTTGGTACTGGCCAACTCTAGCTCTACCAATTAATCTCAGCTTTGAAGAGTATCTGTAATTCTAAATTATGGACTTTTACAGTAGAACTGGGCAACTCCTACAACTTGTCTTGGCCACATTCACCATAGTCGTATCCAGACAGTATTTTGGCTGTAGTTTTCCTGAAACATTACCTATCTTTGCACAGGAACAATATAAATTGACTTATTGAAGAGCTTATCTAACATTTGTCTAGGAAAGAACTTGTTCTCAAAATGGAGTGAGATTTGCCATCTTCAATTACATTATTTTATATTCTCTACTGAAACACTTTTACCATATTTTGTGTCCCCAAACATTGCAAGGATTCTTGCACGACTTCACCATATTATTGCTGAGCAACGTGCCCACTGTTATTTTCTCATTTTGTGAAAATGGCAAAATGGATTTGGAATTTGACCAAGAGCACACAGTGGATTCAGGGCCATGCTGTAATTTCAATTGATAAAGTTCTGAAAGGCATACTGTTGCACTGCAATTTAAACTTGTGATGCTTACGTTGGAAATTTTCTGAAGGAGGAAACCCTGCAGCAGGATCTGAGGCTGGCATGATTGGTACATAAGGTTTGCCAAAAGTCTTTTGGTGAAAGAGCATTGCATGCGAAGTGCGTCTCCTTGTCCGACGTGCTATTTCACGCTCATTGTGCAACAGCTGTTCATCTGTTAATAAGGCAATGATTTGCTTAGACTTCTCTCTCACATGAAAACCTATGGAAAAATGAGAGGAGTGTTTGGTAAATCTGGATGGAGTCTGTTACCCTGTTCTGTGCTGCTTGCTAGACCTTTCACGGGACTCTATAGCTACACAAGGTGTCACATATGATGTTTCATTTCACTTGTGTTCCACATTGTCAGGAGCTGGGCTTCCCAACATCAGGATGCCACAATGGATGGGTAGACAGCCTGGAGAAACCCCACCCAGGCAAGGAGGAAGTGGGGCCCACCAAATTGCCTGGCAGTGGGAGGCCCCACATGAAGTCACCACAAACAATGGGTGCTGCTGCAACTGTAGAAAAGAATGGCCTATCAAACTTCTGAGCAGCAAGCACAGGGCTTAGCAATGTGTGTGTTAGCCCTGGCACATCTGGGCAGCCACAACAGTAAACCATGACAGAAAGGCAAAGAAGCAAGCATGGACAATTCGTCCATTATAGGAGCTTGCAAAAGCCCAAGCAGCAACAACTTACCATACAAGGGGAGTAAACTGGGAACAGTGGGAGGAAAGAAGGAAACAAACCATGAACCCATGGCTAAGCTGCAATGCAAAGTCATCTCAGGCCTTGGAAAATCTCAAAAATATGTAATCTAAATATAGGAAGTGGTGGTGGGGGGAGGAGCTTAATATTGTCTTCTACTATACATGTATTTTATATTTTTATGTGCTTTATAATTCAGATATGCTTTTTAATGTGGCTGAATGTTACCTTGGGTGCCCTTCAGGGAGAAAGGCAATATATTTATCTATATATATAAAAAAAAGGACGTGTGTGTATGTATATATGTTCCGCATAGGCTCCGCAATGCCTGGACCGATCGACACGAAATACACCTTGCGGCCTGGCGACAAACACTACGGGGGTCAGACCCCCCCCCAGCGCCCTCGGGGATGGGGGTACAGGGGGGTCCCCATGTAAAAACGGCCAAAATCGGCGTCAAGTCCATAGTTTCCAGGGTCGCCGAGACGAGCGGCAATGCTCCCGACACCGTTGGAGTCCGGGTTCGGTCCTCCCTCGACATGGGGGGGCCAGATGGGGTGCGAGACAAAATGCCCACCATGCCCTGCTGGAACGCCTGGACCGATTGGCACCAAACTCGGCATGCGGAAGGCTAGCGGCCTGGCCACAAACACTGCGGGGGTCGGGGGCCCCTGGCGCCCCCAGGGGTGGTAGTGCGCAGGGGGCCCCACGTGAAAATGGTCAAAAACGGCCGAAATTGGCGTTGAGTCCTTAGTTTCCAGGGTCGCCAAGGCAAGCGATGACGCTCCCGACGTCGTTGGAGTCCGGGTTCGGCCCCTGTCGGCGTGGGGGGGCAAGAAGGAGTGCAAAACTCATAAACTCTGGAAGATCATTTTGTTACCTCGGCAACACTGGGTTACAAAAAGCTACTTTGATATAAATAAGGTCACAATCCTAACCAATTTTCCACCACTGACATAGAAGCCTCCTCAAAGTAAGGGAATGTTTCTTCCCTTAATTTGAAGCTACATTACCCCAGTGCAGCCACACCCTGAAGCCAGCTGATGTAGGAAACTACCAGCATGGGGAGAAAGAATCCCTATCTGCTAACAGAGTGATAACTAGTATGATTAGGGCAAAGTTTTTACTGCACAGCCTCAAAGATGGAGCAGTATCTGAAAGAGAAACACACAACCTGAACTGCCATCTCATCTCTGCAGAACTGTGGTCCCTCCACAAATTATCTGACAAACAGCAAAGCAGCAGGTGTCAGTGAGGTCTGACCGCACCAGTTATATAACTCTGTCAGGGAGTTTGCAAAGCAACAGGGCCTGTCTGGAACAAGAGAGTCAGCAACTCTGCAGAGGCACAGCCAGGATTACACTGAGGGCTGCTGCCAGGCATGCTGGGGCTTTCCTTGTGGTGGGCTCTGTACTTCCTGTGTTCTCTTTCCCTGTTAGGAAGCTGCCCGCGGAGAACAAAGAGAAACACGAATGAGCAAAACATATGATCTTAGCAGCACTTGGTCTTTGGAGAATACTCAGTGTTTGTGAAAGAGAGTGATAGTACCTGGGTACATATACTGCCTTACATGAGACAGGTATGCAGAATCAATATGTTGTGACATGGGGTTTCATTTCCTCCTTTGCTTATCTATGTGGGGTGCATTGTCCTTGCTCCCCATCTTGGGTGTTTTGGGGGCATGAGTCCCTGCAGTAAGAGTTCTGAGAAAACAAGTTTTAGCAAGATATCTTGCCATACCTGTTCTGAGGGTGGCAGTTATTTGTACAAAATGCTTCCTCTGTTCCATGCAAAGCATTATTTCTCCATAGTTCCCATCACCACAGTTCCCAAGTGTGCACACACAATGTGTGCACAATATGAGGCCAGAGAAGAAGCCCCATGGTGCATGCCCTATTATCTGTTCTCTAGGGCAGGGGCTTCAGTACGCGGGTTGGTGTGCTTTGATTGGCTGCAGAGTGTAGTCTGTATCCACTGCAGGAAAGCGGGTGAGGAAGAGGGATGGCAGCAATGAAATTTTCTGCTGTTTCTCCTTCCCTATTGTTATCTAGTGGTTTGGGGGTTCCTGTACCAGCTTTGATGTTGGCAATGGGGGGCAGAGTGGGTGGATTAGGCCCAGGGGAGGGGTGGGATCAATGACACCAGAGTGTGCCATATCCAATCCCATTTCACAAGCCTGATTTGCTCACATAAATCAACTTGGACCTGTGCCAACAATATAACTGGTACAGATTCAAATTGACCCACTGCAGCTCCTGGGGTTTACCCCGAGGTAAAATTCCCCAATGTGATGCAGCATATTCCACATCAGCACCACTGCATCGGTGTAGGGGATTTTAGGTAGGATTGGGGGTGTAAGATTGTCCTACAAGACTACAGACAATCATTTATTGGCTATGACCCTCATGTCAACAGGAGATGAAACAATACAATCCTCAGCTTCAACGCCATTACCAAAACAATGACAAAATAATGCTGGGATGTTGCTTCATTATGAGTTACTTATCTTGCCAAGAACATAAATAAAAATAAGTGGCACATTTAAATCATTAAAACACACATTACTTATGTCACAGTTGGAATGTGTTTGCATGCATCATATACGCATCCAATTTGCCTCATGGATCCAGTCTATCATCATCATAATTCATCTAATCAGAGATATGCCTGAGAAAGTCTCAGAGCTGATGAACTGTTGGCTTCATCTACCAGCTGCTGAAAGATTCCCAGCAAGGGCTGTTAATAATTTAATACATTTACCAGTGCAATATTTTTAATTATTTATGACACTAAGGGTTTTTCTGACTTTATTGGATTCACACAGGAGTCCCCATCTTTTAATCTAACACGTCACCTATTGAATCCAGCCTACTACGATCCAAAAGCACTGCAATTCAATCTATATACGGCACTTTTAAAGCAACCAATGCTTCAAGTAGTATTTATCATTACATCACACTTTGTGCAAAGGGTCCCTTCCAATCCATATATTCCGACAAGCCCTTAATGTATTCATTAGACATTCAGTAAAATGTTCCTCCATGAGTTCATTTGAGTTACTTGTTGCCATTTTTGGTACTGTCCCAAGGAGATCCTATAGCAGCTATTTTCAACCAGTGTGCCACAGCACACTGATGTGCCGCGAACGGTCCGCACATGTGCCGTGGGAGTTTAGGGAATTTAGTAGTAGGCCAATTTATTAGTAGGGCTATTAGGGAATGTGAGCACCCCACCAGCAGCAGCAGCATGATGTGCCTTGTCAATTGTCAAAAAAACTGATGGTGTGCTTGACAATTTTAGTGAACTGTCAGTTTGCCATGAGATGAAAAGGGTTGAAAATCACTGTTCACAAATTCTATTCTAAAAATAAAATGGAAAATCAAAAGTATAATAGGACTTGTTTCAGAACTGTTTAAAATGTGAACAATTAGATCGATAGTCCTCTACTTAACATCAACCTCCAATACAGACGCACAGACATACACCCCTTAATTGATCACACACCCCTTAACTGATTTTGCCAAATATTTTAGCTTTACCTTGATCCTTTCCAGCCTCATCTAAATGATGGAAGTCCTTTAACATCTGAATGTTAAAGTACCCCTCTTGACAATGCTGTATGACTTTCTTTGATCCATTCTTGAGGAGATAATCCACTAGCGTGAGAGACTTGTACACATGCCTCCAGTTCTTTCCATGGTCATTCATTCTATGCCATATCATGCCCATAATCTCAGAAAGAGAAACTGCATTGTACGTCAGGTCACTTATCTCTAACATCAGAGAACTGGAGGGGCCCCAAGGATCATTTGAAGTGGCTTCTCTAACTTTTATTTCAGCCTCAGAATAGTGTTTCACAAAGTTCTTCACATGCCTTCTGAGTGCCATGGATGTAACAGTTGCTTGGTTTATAAAACTAATGAGAAATTACTAGACGTTATTTGCTGCGGTGTAATTCTCTCGTTCCATTCTCTCATGCAGTAAACTACGGATCTGCAAACAGAACAGCGGAAGATTGATATGTTACCATTTGAAGTTTTGAAAGAGAGAGCACTTTTCATGGACTTTTGTGGGTTGTCATTTCTGTTCTTAAGAGAGACATTGTGTCTTCAACAACTGTTATGACAGACAAGTCCAAACTGAGTGGCAACCCAAATGGGCTGGACATTGTGTTTACAGGAGTGTCAATTTGAGATAATTGGGCAGTAAGCTAATTAACATAAATCAACAATACTATGGCTATGAACACTGCACTTGAGAGAACTGGTTCAAACTGCACTTAAAAACAATACAAACAACAGCAGGGAACATCTTGGGTAATCAATTAAAAAGGGACAGCCATAGCTGAAAGGCTGTTGATCCTGGTTCTAATGGTGACCTTGCCACTGATTTGTTGAGTTTGGTATACCAGAATAAAACCTATCAATTGTTCATTGGTCCAATCTTTGCATGAACAAAAATAGAAGAGATTAAAATAATAATAATTAATAATTAATAATTAATAATAATGCTAGTATTTATATATCGCCTTTCTTTCGTCATTAGATTGCTCCTCTGACTTTAATTCAAGGTGGTTTACATAGGCAGGCTTTATTTCTCTAAACCCCCAAGGGGTTTTTACAAATTACAAAGAAGTTCTGTCTTTCAAGAAGTACAACAACATACAGATGGAACTTTCGTGGTCTAGTCCTTCTTTCTGGCCACACAATTGCTTTCCTGCTGGCTGATAGACGGCTTCTCTGTTCCCTATTTTAGTGTTTACTATGAAAGTTCCTTGGCCATGGGTAGAAAACTAAAATTGAATTCTCCGTTTTGATGCTATATTTCTGATCCTCCGAACCATGGTCTGAAAGATCAGGAACATGCTATTGGCTTTTATATTCTATCCTCCCTTTCCTGGTTTGTATGACATGATATACCATTCAGGCTAAGCACTGACCAGGATTCCCTCCAAGCAATGGTTTGTAAATTTGATTCAAGTCATGATTTGGAGGCAGTTTCCGATTAGGACTGACCCACAGTTTTCCCCAGCTCTCACATCATGGAAAATAGTTATGCAAACCAGGAAAGGCAAGAAGTTATTTGAGCACAACAGGAGAGGGGCAAATAGAGTGCTGTGTGTGCCAGATTTGTGGGAGCCCTTGGCCAAGTGGCCTTACAAGCCCCCCCCCCCCAGCAGCAGCAGGGGGGAAGAGGGCAGCCATGCTAGCATCACAATCTTCTTTTACCTACAGTATAATGCAATGCCCCTGCCCCCAACCACCATTGGGCATAATGGTGGGTGGGGCATTGCAGTATATAGGAAAAGAAAGATGGTGACACCAATCCAGTGACTGAAAATGCTTCAAGCCATCACTTTTGCTACTAAGGTAAGTCTCTCCCACACTCTTGCATGGGCTAAGCAGCACTTTCAAAACACTTTTCAGCAGCCATACCAAAGATGGCCACCATCTTTTTTGGTCAGGGCTCTATTTCAAGCCCTGGATTTGCCCAAGGTGGCTGACCCTCCACCATCAGCTTGTTCTCAGTCTAATCCACACGTGGATGGATCAGAAATATGACATTTGAGTTGAGCCAATGTTGTACGAACAGCTCTGCCATGCTTGTTACTTGTTAAATGTGTACAGAATTTCCTGGTGACTGATCTAATACCTTAATAAAAAGTTAAGAGTTTGCAGCAAGAAAAATAATTTCAGTGAAGAGCTAGGATGACTAGGGCTGCAATCCTATACACATTTACATGGAAATAAGTCCCACTGAATTCAGTGGGGCTTACTTTTGAGACATGCTTAGGATTGTACTATAGGTATCCTGCTTATCCTCCTGTCTAGATTCAAGAGAGAACAGCAGGGCCGCATATTTTGCACCTTCAGAATATGAATGAAGCACTTCTTGTTATCCAGCGTTCTGTGCAGCTCTAAAAGGAAAACCAGAGCCCATTTGCCTGACAGCCACTGTTAAAATGTGGAAATGATGTTGCTGTACTGATTAGCTCATTGGATATCACAGCTGGTGCCAGCAATGGGGGCTGTGTTTGGGTTGCTACAGTGATGGAATAAAAAAGCAAAACAAAAAACCCACACACAGCCTCCACCCAGCTTAAATCACTGTGAATTGCCATTCACCTCTTTATGAAATGTTCCTCCTACTCCTCTCGCTTCATTTCATTAGTTAGCTCCAGAACGGGTAGGCCTTTGTGCAATTCCTGACCAAGGCACCAGAGAATACTGCCATGATCATGTATCAAATTGATTTCAAGCTCTGACATACATCCAGCCTTGGCTAGAGACACAATCTGTAATCAGATTTTACATGCACAAATGGCAAAATATTAAAATTCATGACAAATGTGTTTTCCACCTCCCTCCACATATTTTGTCCTTTCTGACACTATTATACATTCCAATTAAAGGTGTTTGAAATGTAGGGCAAAACAGGCATTTGAAGTAAAAAGTCAAAACGTTACCTTTGGAAGGTTTACAAGAAGTTAATAATCCTTTTGATCAAAAAAAGGCACATCCTCAAATAAGTCAGACAGAAAATATTAGTTTAATTAAGATTTTGTGAGAAGAAGAATCAGACACCAAAAAGCAGGAGAGAATGGAATCTTTATTAGGAGGGAATTACACTTTCCCATCTGCCAATTCTCCCTCATTTGCACTTCAAATGCAGTCAATTCTTATCTGTATTACTTCTGCAGATAAAATTTTCATTTTGTAATGTATTTCAATGAATCTATTAAAATTTTCAATCAAAGGATTTGCTCTTTACTTTTGTATACATTATTCATTTCAGGCAGAGACGCACTGTGACACCAGATATGCAACAGCAAATGTTGATCTGTTGTTTCACAAGACATTTATAGGTAAATCACAACTTGCTACAAAGGAAAGTTTGGCCCTATTTCCTTTTCTTGGGTCTGTCCAACTAAATAGACCAATATAACACAGTTGTTTGGCAGAAACATTCCATATGATTTTATAAAAGTCAATGCCTACAATACAATAAAATCAATTAAAAACCAGTCAGAAAACCAATAAAGTATTCAAGTCTACAATACGTTTAATATTTCTCCACTGCTCACCAAAATAATATAGTCTGAGCCAACCTCTTAAAAACCAAAATCAAGTGGATCTGCCAAATCTCTCCAGGGAGGGAGTTCCATATGCTGATTCTCATTAGGGTAAAAAAAAACTCTGTACATGTGCAGAAACTCAAGGTGTCAACACATTTGTAGAAAGATGGAAATCTTTCTACCTCACACAAATCTGTGCAATTGCGCAATTGCTTCACAGAGCAAATCTTTGCACAACTTGTTTTACAGTTTTGGCACCTAAAAGCCCTTTATAGAGCTCCACTACCAGAAAATTAGTGTTGTGTGTGCCAAATAAGCAAAAAAAGGGGGGGGGCTAACCTGAGCTTTCGCCAAAACACAGTCACAGCCCCACACAAAGGACAGCATTTTGGGGTTGGTTTGATTGTGGTTGCTGTTGGTTTTTAACTCCACAAATTGTACCTCACATTCCTACCTGAAGGAGCAGCTCAGCTGCGACAGTTAGAAAGCGACCCTGCTGTGTTTAAACTGCCATCAATCATTTGCAAGGCACGCCCCCTTCTACTACTACTCCAATCAGAATGTTTACAGCTATGGCCCCGCCCCCTTTCCTAGTTGCAAAGCAGAGCTTTCCCTTCTAGAGCTGTGTGGCTTTCAGCTTCTGACAATCATTCTTCTGGCCCCGCCTTCTCCATCTTCCTAGAAGCTGCCTGTGCTCTAGCAGTGCTCAAGCAGAGGCATGGAGGTAGAATCACTGAGTCCACATCTCTGTCGAATTAATAGGAACCTAGTGAAGCCAGGGGGCGGGCTTAGCAGCCATGTTGGTTGACTCAAAACAATCCTTATTCCAAGCATTTCAGATTGCTTTTCTGGTACTGTTTAGGACTGAATCATTTACTCCTGAAACAAAAACTTACAAAAATAAAAACGTGTGATCGTGTAGAAACATTATTGGTAACCTTATTATGATTTAATATGCACTTACAAGGTTTAATTCCGCATAATATATTACTGAACATACCGGACGAAATGCTACTTGCTGTCTATTTAAACTCGGATTGCACTGTTTTGACAGACTTATTTTTTGAGATCTACACAACCAAAAATAAAACGGACATGCCCCATAAAAAGAATGTCTGTTAATGTTCAGAATTTCATAAGTATTACAGTAGGAAAATTACATTAAAATCTCTTCATGACACAAGTAGTTGTCAATATGAGAGGAATTTTTTTTACTTCTAGACTACGAAGAGTATTTTTGAAAACTTCTACACTCACCCCCCCCCCCAAAACAAATTCTGTTAATGTCCAGAAGTTCAAAAATATTACTGTAGAAAATGGAAGGCGGGAAAAAAAGTGTAAACGGGAAGGGGGGAAAAAGGAGGGGGGAAATATATATTTTTTCCTTCTAGACCATTAACAGTGGGTGTCAGAAAAAGGTGAATAAGACTGCTAGGAACAACAAGAAATTACACAGCTTCAAAAATAATGCACTAACTGTTTAAGTGAACGGTCATTTTATTGAACCGATGTAATGTGAATACATGAATCTTTCCGTGGAAATTAAATCCCATTTTTCGTTCAGCGATTCGCACACCCATATGCAGAACACACAGGCACGCTTAAAGAGGTTGAGATTAACTTTTACACGCGTGCAGGGAGATTTTTATTCGTGAATTCGCGGCAATCCTCCTTGGCGGGAAAGATCTGCGTCAGCCATATTTGTTGACCCGGAAGCTTCAAGATTATGATGTCATGCGGACTCCAGTGATTCTACCTCCATGAGCAGAGGGCATAACTTGACACAGGTTGCAATGTTTCCTGGGAGTAAGCCCAACTGAACACACTGGGATTTGCTTCTGAGTAGATATGCATAGGATTGTGCTGTGAGATAAGCTTTTGAGGGGAGTCAGACACATTGTGCAGGAAAAGTCCTATGAATGACTATCTGCTGCTATGATGTTCTAATGCAGGGGTGGCCAACCTTTCAGCTTTAGGGCTCCTAGATCTTTAACAACTGTGCAGAGGAGGGAACGTGCACAATTTTTAGAGGTTCAGGAGACCTGAAGTTGAAAGGTTGGCCAACCCTGTTCTAATGGATCTCTGTTCAGAGGCTGCATATTTCTGGATACCAGAGAACCAAAGAAAAGCCTATTGCATTTATTATGCATGCTTGGTGGGCATGAATAAGCTGATCTTTGCTGGAAACAAACATGTTTTTTTGTTACGTGTGAGATACAGGAAGATACAGGAAGCTGGACTAGATGGGCTCTTGGCCTGATCCAGCAAGGCTTTTCTTATGTTCTTAACAAAGCTTTCTGCCTTTTTCATTTTTTTCAAATCACAAAATCTGAAAAAATAACATTTTCAGACACCTCTAAATGTGTCACCAATTTGTTAAAAGTAGATGGGGGGAAGGAAAGCAAGGATGGACAAGTTTCAAGTTTCTGGAAAACAGACTTGGGCTGGATGACTTAAAACATGTTATAATACCAAAAACTTTGAGTTATAGGACACGTCCTGTTATATTAGCCTCAGGCAGATGTTGAAATCCATGCCCAGAAGCATGGGTGAGGGACAGTGGACAGTGAGAGCTCAGTGGCACACACTACAGGCAACCCACTCATATTTGCTCTTCATAAGGGCAAGAGGCAATTGCTCTCTCCATGGAGAGAAAAAAAACCATGTGATCTGGAACACTGATGTTCTAAAGGCAAAACTAAAAGCACATCAACGGGGACATGGCTTACCAGTGCTCTCGTGGAAGTGCTGTCACCGTGGAGACTCTCCATGGCAATAGCATTTCTGAGCAGGACCGCATGATTTGGAACACTGAGACCCCTAGCATTCCAAATCACGGAGCAGACCCTCCCCAGGTACAGCATTTATTGCTGCAAATAAACACTGAGCTTATGATGGGTGTGGACGCAGGGCACACTTACTGGAGCACTCTCGCTTCCCCTGTCCACATATTTCTATAGGTAGGTTGAACATGGGGTGCCGTCTCCTTCTGTTGGATGAGCATCCCTTGGGTATGATTTCTGTGCAAGAAAGCTGCATTAGGGCACAATCTTAACCAACTTTCCAGCATTGACATAGCTGTGCCAGTGGGTCACGTGCTGCATCTTGCAGTTAGAGGGTAGTCACAGAGGCCTCAAGGTAAGGGAATGTATGTTCCCTTACCTTGGAGCTGCATTGCCCTTACCCTGGTGTTGGAAAGTTGGCTAGGATTGGGCCCTTAGATGATCAATGAGATCTGTTCTAGCTGATAATGAGTATCTCGCTTAGATAGTACAGTATAGACATCCATGATAATCTAAATCACTCCATTTGTAATTTTAAACTGTGCCTAGGAGATTCTATAGGGTTGTGCAATAAGAGGAAACCCCTTATAGCAGATACAGAACATGTGACAAGTGTGCAGGGAAATTCTCAGCCTCAAGGGACTTTAAAAAAGCCCAATATATCTCTTGACAATTAAAAGAAATAAAAGAAAACCACAACAGTTAACTAAGCTTAAGCCAACACCCAGCTTTCCGAGATGTCACATTTGAGTTCCTACATGACTTGTGGTTTTCTTCTCAATTGTGTGATTGGCTGAACTTTGAGAGAGGATAAAGGGGGAGAGATTTGAGTGGTGAAGGCTATGTATGGTTGTGAATGGGTCTAACTTTTTTCTGTGTTTTAAAAGAGCTTAGCCTGAAGAACAGAACATGGCCACATTCCTTGATCATGTCTTATGAAACTCAACACCAAGAGTACCATTTTGCTTCTGTCTGAGTGGGAGCTCATAAACAGAAGTAAAGCGGAGACTTCATCCTGCCAAGTCTACTGTCAGAGGTACGTGGTTTTCATGTTTATGTGCAGTGCAATACTATGGATGTTTATTTAGAAGGAAGCCTCATTTGGTTCACTGGGACTTCCTCTGTAGTAAACAGGTTTAGGATTGAAGCCTTAAATGTCTTTATCATTAGTTCAAACCATAGTTGAGGATATGTACAATCCAAGGTTAGATAACATGGAATCCAGTTGTCGTAAGGTTTAAAACAGGCGACCAAAATAGTCTTGATACTGGGGAGTTTTTAAATGGCAGATATGTGGGGATGCATTAGCCTGGATCTTGAACTGTCAAGGTGACTTTTATTGCTTGCACTAAGGGCCACAATAGTGGGGGAAACAATGAATGAGCTATTGCAATTGGCAGTGCCTTGTGGGTGTAGCCCTGGGGAAAAGCTCTGAACTTGGCCCTCATGGTGACCCCCCATTCACACCCCTGTGGCACTACTTGTACCACTGCCATCAGCACCAGGGTTCAGGGCTCAGCCCAGACAAGAGGGCCATCTGTTGGCAGCGGGTCCTTGGCCAGTGTCCATCCTGGCCACCCCTAACATCAGGCCAGGAGACTGGTCTCCTGGACAAACGTCCTTGTTTCATTCATACTTGCAGTATCCATAGACCATTTCCAAGGAAAGCATTTTTGATTGATAAGGGAAGTAGCACCATCAGAATGTGTGCAAGGTAACATGCTGATTTTCCCACATGTGCTCATTATGAATTACGGGAAGATTCTAATATTATTGTAAAGTATCGCTGGAAAAGCAATTCAAATTGGAGAGGAATTACTGTCTTATTTAGGCTACCATCCAATACACATTTACCTGGGCGCAAGCCCCATTGAACAGAATGGAACTTCTGAGGAGACACGCACAGCATTGTTTTCCCATAGTTGTAATTCTAGTTGCCTTCAAGCCCAAATTTGTTGCATGATTTGAAATAGAATAAAAAAAGGAGATGCAGCATGCTGGCAATGTGATGCTGGCCCAAACTATGGTCTTACCCTGGTTGTATGCAGTGTTCCTGGGTGTCAGTCATGCATTTCTCCTGGAGGTCAAGTAAAGTGTGCAAACCTAGCTTATTCCTAAATCATGATTAGAACAAACCAGGAACCCGACTTTTCTAGAAAGTAGAAACCTTCCTTCCATTGTGCACCAGAGATCAAGCAAGCCTGCAACTCTGGAATATCATGAGGAACTGCAATAAAACCATGGTTCTATATAACATCTGAACCAGGTCATTGTATTATTTTTCCCTAGGTTGCAAATAATTGGCAAGAAAAGAATAAGTCTTTTAGAGGGACTGCAATAAAGTTTTTATTATTTATTAAGGGGGACTAATAGCTCCAAGGAGCTTCCTGCCTAAATTCACACTTTATAAACATTAATTTGATGAATCTGACTTTTGTTTTCCCATGCAAAGTTATACCTGTCCTTCCAATGAAGTTCTCAGATCTTCCAGTACTTTGCTCTGTATGAAAGCAGAATGAACCTGGGCATATTGTCCAAGCAACATTGCAAACAGGGAGAAAAACCCACCTATATTATCTTGGTATGATAAACAAACACGTATTGTTTGCAAATAACCTTTACCATTTTATAGTATGCGGCCTTTTCAATGCATTGCAGCAGCAGCAGCAGCGGTAGACATGGCCTTTTCAAGACATTGCAGATCATTCCTTTGCACGCCTGTTACCCACATCTCCTATTTTTTCCTGCTCTTGTTTCTTTTGCTTGCTTTAAATGTACCACTATGTCAGCATCACATAAGACAGAGCAGAAATTCTTCCTTCCTCCTACCGACACCTTAAAAGCATAGTTTGCGTTTGTGATTATTTCTAGCAAAGTCTTGCCAAATTTTTAACAGAAGTGTTGAAGCTGCCTCCTACTGAATCAGGCCCCTCTAGTTCTGCACTGACTGGTCTGACTGGCAGCCGCTCTCCAGGGTCTCAGGCAGGGTCTTTCCAGCCCTATCTGAAGATACCATGGACTGAACCTGGGGCTTTCTGCATGCAAAGTGGGTGCTCTTCAACGGAAACCTAACAGATGCAGGAGACTAAGAGCACAATCCTAAACTGGAGTTAGGCCAGCATAAACTGAGCCAGCAAAGTTTGGCCAGCACAAGGGCTACCATAAAACATTTTTGGACTATCGGAGTCATTGAGGATGGCCCACATCTGTGTTGGCCTCTCTGACTCCAAGAGTGGTCCAAACATACTTTACGGTGGCCCTTGTGCTGGCCAAATTTTGCTGGCTTAGTTTATGCCAGCCTGACTCAGTTTAGGATTGCGCCCAGAATTATTAACAGTCGTTTACATCCCAGTGCATTTTGCGCAATCAGCCCTCCATCAGGGGCTCCATCATAATTTCTGAGTTGACTCATTCCAGAGGGGGCCATCAACCTACTGACCCCTGTGGTTAGTGGGAGTGGAATCAATGGTGATAGCTAACATTGTCATTCTACAACTGGTATTAATTTCTCTGCATCTTGCACCTCTTGGATTTCTGGGTATTTTCCTGCTTTGTGGGGCACTCCTTTAGGTGTGTGTCCTCAAGTCCTCAACAGACTTATAGATCAGCATAGCTGATCCTGAGATGCATGGCTTCCCTAGGAGCAGTGGCGCCAAAATTATTATTATTATTATTATTTATTGAATTTGTACCCCGCCTATTGCCCGAAGGCACTCAAGGCGGCATTACAACAGTATAAAATATAAAAACTTAACATTAAAAACAATTTAAAACAATAATAAAGTACAATAAAACAAAACTAAAACAACAGAATTTAAAACAGGCCATGTGGATAATAAAATATAAAAGTATAACCAGCCAGCCAGCCAACCTGTCAACAGTTAAAAGCTTTTTGAAATAAAAAGGTCTTCAGCCCCCGCCGGAAAGTTAATAAAGAGGGGGCAGTTCTCAATTCGAAGGGGAGGGTGTTCCAAAGTTGGGGGGCCACCACCGAAAAGGCCCTCTTCCTGGCCACCGCCCCTCTCACTTCTCCTGGTGGTGGCACAGTCAGAAGGGCCCCCCCAGATGATCTAAGAGTACGGGTAGGATTATATGGAAGGAGGCGGTCCCTCAAATACCCTGGACCCGAGCCGTAAAGGGCTTTAAAAGTCAAAACTAGCACCTTGAATTGGGCCTGGAACAGAACCGGCAGCCAGTGCAGTCGCCGGAGCAACGGCTCGACAGAGTCAAACCGACGTGCCCCAGCAACCACCCGAGCAGCCGCGTTCTGCACTAACTGTAATTTCCGGACCGTCTTCAAAGGCAGCCCCACGTAGAGCGCATTGCAATAATCTAATCTAGATGTCACTAGGGCATGGGTCACTGTGGCCAGGTCCGCACAGCTCAGGTACGGCCGCAGCTGGCGAATCAGCCGAAGCTGAGCAAAGGCTCCCCTGGCCACTGCTGCCATCTGGGACTGCTTGCTTGCTTGCTTGCATCTGCTTGCTTGCGCGGTGTTGCAGATGTGCTTTATGGTACACTTGCGACACTTGCGACACTTGCTTAATGGTACACTTGCGACACTTATAGCTGGCGGTGTGCATGTACGGCCAGGCTCTTTGGGCCCTGTGTGTGCTCAGAGTATTGTGTGCTGACTGTACAGCTGTGGCATCCTAGAGGGCAATTCCTGTTTCTAGTGGGTGGTTCTTGTTTCTGATGTCGACTGTGTCAGTAACTGCGATAGGTCTGTGCCTGATGTCCACGGTGTTCGTAACAATTGATTGACATTTGCAAGGAACTTGTTGTACCCGATGTGGTGGTTCTCTGAAGGGTTACCAGCAGCCTCTGCTGCTGAGCAGCATGGGGAAGGGCCTCTATCAGCAGCAAAGGAATGTATGTCATGCTGGAATAGGCAGCAATTGATCTGATGGCAAACAACTCTCCTTGTGTTCTTTCAAGGGGCTTAGAGAGATTCACGAAGCTATAATCTAGCAGTGGCTATTAGCTGTGATGGCTGTACGGAGCTTCCATGCTCAAATACATTATGTTCCTGAATACCTGTTGCTGAGCAACAGCCCAGAAAGCCTATACCATAGTCATGCCCTACTTATGTCCTTTCTAGAGGCACCTGGTTGGCTATTATGAGAGGCAGACTGCTGGAGTAGATGAACTTCAGTCAGGCTCTTCTTATATGCCTGACCAGGTGTGCTCAGTGCAGTCCTATTTTTTAGAATGGCACTTGTGTCGGGACCCGCCAGAAGTGATGTCATTAATCTGGGAAGTGATGTCATAGCCAGAAGTGAGTGTTGTGACTGTGACATAATAAAATGACACTCCTGGAATGCAAACTGGCATTCTTGGACTGCAGTAATTGCACAACCACGAAACATCCCTGACAGAAAGCAAGATTAGGGCAAAATATTTCGTAAGAACACTGAACTAAAAACAAAAATTTTAAAAGCCCTCAATGAAAATTCAAACTGTTAATACTCACAAAAGGAATATAGCAAGAGGAAAGTCTGCAGCTTCCAAGATTGCTGCTCCCACCAAGTCGGTCCCAAACCACAGTTCGAGAAACACTGCCATAGAGCAGTCTCAGACCGCAATCCTAAACTGGTGTTAGGCTGGCATAAACTAAGCCAGCAAAGTTTGGCCAGCCCAAGGGCCACCATAAAGTGTGTTTGGACCACTCTCAGAGTCAGGGGGGATGGCGCATGTCTGTATGCTGGCCTCTCTGGCTCCGAGAGTGGTCCAAACATACTTTACGGTGGCCCTTGTGCTGACCAAACTTTGCTGGCTTAGTTTATGCCAGCCTAATTCAGTTTAGGATTGAGCTCTCAGCCATATAATCTATGGCCATATAATCTCCAAAATATAACATAGGAAAATAGGTAAAATTCAATTTACAGTCAATGAATAAAGGCATTCAGTGTGATAGTGAGCAAGCCAAATGCCACTTTTTACAGAATCTAGTGACATGTTCTCTGAAAGAACTTTTAAAATGCAGCCTGAAAAAGACATTGTCACAGTTGAGCTTCATTTGCCCTTTTTAATCACAAATTTTCATTACACTTATTTCCTCTTACTGCTTAGACTGCTCACATTAGTAGAGATATATGCTATTTTGCAAACAAGAGAGCACTTTCTAACATTTATAGAGAAACATATATGCTTCCTAATGTATTATGCATATTGAAATTGATGGTTCCTGGGGTTTATGTTCCCAAGGTGTATGGATATGTGTTTTCAAATTCACATACATAGTTTTAATAAAATCCTATAGTTTTATTAAAAATCCATAGTTTTAATAAATTCCTATAGCCATTATTGTCCTCCCTTGTGAAACTGTATTAAAAGAAGTATGCGGATATATAAAATCTCTGGGGGGGAAAGTCACTCAGCCTTGCGCTCTAAACTTTGTTTGTTTGTTTGTTTGTTTGTTTGTTTGTTTGTTTGTTTGTTTTGAGCTCAAGGACAATCCCTCAAGGTATTGGGAGAAGCACATACCGAAACAAATAAAAGAAGTTTCAAAATTAGCATTATACATCATTATTATTAAATTTATTTATTAAAACAATTTATACCCCACCATTCAGTATAAAATTTTCATGGTGGCCCACAAATTGAAAGATGCAATCATTTACATACAGTAGGGAAAGTCTTTTTTTTAATGCACATATGCAGACACTTAGAGCGCAATCCTATCCTGGAGTTAGGCTGGCACAGTTAAACCAGCAAAGTTTGGCTGGCACAAGGGAACACCGTAAAGTATGTTTGGACCACTCTGTGAGTCAGAGAGGCCAGCACACAGACGTGCACCATCCTCCCTTACTCTGAGAGGGGACCAAATGCACTTTACAGTGGCCCTTGTGCCAGCCAAACTTTGCTAGCTTAACTGTGCCAGCCTAACTCCAGGATAGGATTGCACCTTTAGAAATAAAGATTACTTAACACTGCACCTACTTTTCTCTGTCATAATACAAATAGCACTGCAGATTTTGGTTTTATTTTATGCTTGCGTAAACTCAACAGACATGAGTCAGTTGTCCTTGTTGAACAAGAAGCACAATCAAAGCCAAGCCTTCAAGGATGGCATAAGAGATTTGGTGAGATCAATGAAGGCTAAGGGCGCAACCAGGTGAGCACTGGTGTTAGCACTGGTGGTGGCACTGAAGCTAAGCAGGAAAATCTGTGGTTTGCTTTTGGATGGGAGACCAATGCCAGGTTGTGAGAAGCTGCAGTACCTGTGGTGGCAGAACAGAGTCGCTGTGGAGCTGATTAGCTCACCGCAAGGGAGAGTTGCAGTGGAGTGTGTGAGGAGGCCAGCCGGCAAAGAAGGGAATACGACCTTGAGGACCTGTCCAGGCTTGACTTGTGATTGCCTGCTGAGGCTTGATGGCAGCAGCCAAAAGGAGAGAAACGCACTGGGAAGGTGACATCTGGGACCGAGGATTGGCGGATCACAAGAATACTGTAGATTTGTAAAAAAAAAACAACCCCATTTTAAAAATGGTGGTTTAGACTAGCCTGCTCATGTAAGTCGCCTTGGGCATTTGCTTCGGCATGGGAAAGGTGGGGTATAAATTCTTCAAATAAATAAATAATGCCCAGTGCACCATCAAGGGTAAATGGATAGCACCATGATGGAAGATTCTCAGTGCAGGATTTGCTCCAGAGCTCCCAACAACCTGGCACCAATGCTGCTAATTTTACTTTTCTATCTTACAAAGGGCATTGACCTGAATCAATTAATTTGATTATAGCTAGCTTTCAGTTACTGCTTATAGCTTAGTGACTATAATTTATAACAGTGTTTCTCAAACAGTGGGTCGGAACTCTCTACGTGGGCCGTGAGCCAATTTCAGGAGGGTCCCATTCATTTCAATGTAGATTTTATTTTTAATAGACTCGATTCTACCATGGCATATGACAGTACTTGGGGAAATGTTACTGAACTGTACTTTTAACAGGCTACTATGTATATGCTTTTAACAATGATAGTCAATGAGGCTTACTCCCGAGTAAGTGTGGGTAGCGTTGGGATGTTTGGTGATTTTTTTTTTTTAAGCAGATCAGCAACTGCTTGGGAGGGTTAGGTATGGTAAAATAAATATATATATATATATATATATATATAAACGGACGTGGGTGTGGGTGTGGGTATGTATGTATGTATGCGGGTATGTATGTTCTGCATAGGCTGCTCAACGCTGGCACCAATCCGCACGAAACTTGGCACACACGTACCTTGCGGCCTGGCAAAAAACACTGCGGGGGTCAGACCCCCCTACAGCCCCCGTTTTTTGGGGAGGGGGGCCAGATCATCAGGAACCAAGGGGATTGCATTGGACTAGAGGTCTGCTGCCACCCTGTGGTCACAAGCGATTCTGCAGGTTATGTGATACACAGGGACTAATCCAAAACGAAAGTGAAACTGCTTTGCACTGCCTGCGTTGCCCAGGCTGGAAAGAGCATGATCCAGAGAGTTCCAACACCCAGTCGGATCTGAGAGGGACCTATTTCCAGAGGGCTAACTGCCCTACCACAGGACCTGCAGACATTGGTCAGTGAGTGTGACAATTTCATTACGCTCCTTTGCTTGATTCTGTCCCTGTATTCATTCCTTCTCCTAATGGAAGCTGGGGATACTTTGTCCCCCGGGCAACGCCGGGTAACAAAAGGCTAGTTTTAAATAAATGTTTAAATGTATACATACTGTAAGCTTTTTTGATTTATTTAATTGATTAAATAAATCAATTTAATAAATAAAATCATCTGATTTTGTCATATGGGGGTGTGAAAAAATTTTCTGTGTGATGATGTCACTTCGTGACATTACTTCCAGGTTAATGACATCACTTCTGGTGGTGCTAAAACTTTTGAGAACCACTGATTTATACGGTTCAAGGCATGCAGACCTGAGATTCACAAGGCATGGCCTGCAGGTGTCTCAAAGTTGTACACTGTCAAATAGCTCCCCCCCCCCTAATACTAATCTGGTATTAGGATGGAGACTGATGGGGGGGGGAGGAAGCCAATCAGGTAAATTATTAATTTTGTAAGAAGAATTTTGTCCGTTTCTCCAGTCTTGAGTGAAAAATTAAGTAGTTTAAAAATAATAAATACATAAAGAAAATAATATTGTTAGAGTTTCACTGCTACAGAACTCCTGCTGCCTCACCATGCTCCCATCAGATCCTTCTGTCCTTCCCATTGGAGGAAATAAAGTAGCACAAATAAAGTAGCGGCACACAATAAATTTTGAACTGGGGGCGGCAGTGGAAGTGGCCCTCCACCTCCACCTTTCTGGCCCTCCAAAACCTGAGAGTTGGAGCCTAGCTGGAGAGTCAGAGATGACCTTCCAAACCTTAGGATGGAAACCTGAGACTGACAACCCTAATTGTCCGTTTTATGAAAACAGTATATGATGTCATTTTTATTGCTTTTACTCCAATGAAAGGAGTATTGTTTGAAATGTATTGGGTAGTTTTATGACTATGACTGCTTAACAGTACCTGCTACCTTTGTTCAATCAAATGTGGTTAATATTTGAATTATCTTAGAAACTGTTGTGCTTTTAATCTAACGCATGAAGCTACTCCTGGTAGATACAATTTTGGAAGTTTTTTAATCATATTTTTGTCACATCTGGTGGCCCTTTTAAAATCTTGGCCCAGTTTTGTGTCATTAAAAAAAATTGCCCACAAAGAGCGGAAAAAAGTCAAAAGGGATACATCTTGTCCCCGGGGTAGAAAGGAACAGAATAAGAGTAGAGAGAAACTAGAAAAGATGAGAGTGAATTGTGAATAACCAGGAAGAAAAATGAGATAGCTACACCTCATTAGATGAAGCATTTGGGCTATAATATCACACCTTTCAGAATGTGGAGGAGAAGACAGGAGAGTTCACCCAGGTTATTAGGCCTTCAGAGGGCCCCTTTCCTCCATAATTGCATTGTAGGGCTTCCATTGCAGGCACTGGACATCCAAGCCAGACAAAAGGTAAGAGAATATAAGCTCTGAAATTCTCCATTCTCAGATAGGAAAAGGTAAAAGGTGATGAACTCAAGCTTGCAAAGAGAGATGGCATCAGAAGTAGAAATGGAATCTAGAGAGCGTGCCCAAGTTCAGTGCCCAACCTCCTCTCTTTATTTATCTGCTCTCTATTAGCTGCTCCCTTTCTTTATGGGCCAGCTTTCCTGGGAAGCATGATTTTTTTTTTCTAGAAAACAGAAGCATGGGTTGACCTCACAGCCTTGTGAACAGTGTATTGCAGAACTTGGCACACTCCCCATCGCCCTTGGCTTTTATTGCATACATGTATGCAAAGCGTTAGCTGGCTTAATGCTTGGCAGCTGTCAAATCCAGGAGGTGTGGTTAGTCTCGCTCCTGTCGCAGCCTCAATCTGGATTGGGGCTCTGGTTTGGGGCGATTTGTTGACTAAAAACAAGCTCCGATGGCACTTTGGCAGCTCACAGCTGAGAGGGGAGGGCACACTGGATTTGGACTAAGCCAGGGCAGGAGAGTGAAATTCCACATTCTCTACCCAGCTACCATGTTCCTGATCAGTGGGGGCTGCTAGTTACCAAAGAAAATTGAAGCCTTTTAGCCCCAGTGACATGTTTAGTGCGCAGTCCTAACCAACTTTCCAGCACTGGGGGTAAGGAAACAAACATTCCCTTACCTTGAGGAGGCCTCCGTGACTGCCCCCCCCCAACTGCATGATGCAGTACGTGCCCCATGGGCACAGCTATGTCAGTACCAGAAGGTCGGTTAGGATTTGGGCCTAAACTTCATATGTACTTGGACCATGGCAACGTTTCCCAAACCCTTTTCATGCAGACTTCCAATCCAATGAACAGGCAATGCTTGGAGAAGATGTGTGATGATCATACCCAACTTTGGCCATCTCAGACCTCCCCACGTTGACTGTGTGGAGTCTGTTATCAAACTCAAATGCTTCCTCTGGCCACATTCAGTCTAAACTATGCAATACAGAGAACCCTTCCATTCCTTTCCATTCAGAGAAGGGTTCCATTCCCGGAACCCTTGCGGATAAAAAAATCCGCGGGTAATTAATCCAGCAGCTTTTGCCCCCAGCCCCACCCCCTGAACCCAACCAGAGCACAGCTCCAGTTGTGTCCGGAGGGCTTTCTGAGCCCAACGATGCTGCATGTCTTTGCATACAGCCTTGGTGGGGCTAAGAATGGGGGATTTCCCAGGCCCCATAATGCCTTATAAGGCATTAAAAAACACAATTTCCCATTTCCCGGAAAATTGGAAGTTGCTTTTTTTTTTTTGGCTAAACAGTTATTCTGAGGTCCGCCGAGGCAGTGCACAGCTCTGGTTGCCTTTGGAGGCTTCAGGTTGAGCCAAATTTGTTGAGCCAAATCCACTGATTAAAAGAATGAATGAAAGAAAGTAGCAAGAATGAGAGTGAGAGAGATTTTGCAAACCGGAAAAGTCTATTTTCTCTCCATGCTGAGCTCAGATGAGAAAAGACAAAGAAAAGTGAGATGTGACTGCTATTCTCTCAGTGCTTCGCTAGTTGAAATCCACAATTCTGTGCTGCAGCCAGATAAATGATCAAAGTGTCTTAATGTGTATATATTTGGACTCGCCTGCTGATGTTTTTGATATATACAACTATGACTAACCACTTGCACCCCGAGTAACAAATGCTTGAATTATGGACAGTTGCAGCAGCACTTTTGCACCAGTTCACTATGCCCTTTGGTGGTGCTTTTGCACAGGGGCTGGGCTGGCAAGAGCTGGATTTTTAATCTAAGTATGTTTCAACTTGTGTATAGACCTCTGGTACCAAACCTGTAGGTGCGTAGGGGACTACAGGTGCAATCCTAACCTTGAGCTCAAATAGGGAGGCTGAAATGCCTGCCCCATATCCAGCTTGGGTCTGGGCTGGCTGCAGTGCAACCTGGGGCAAGGGGAATCGATTCCCCTTCCCCTAGGTAATGCAGCAGCATCTGAATGGGGCTACTCAGATCTGTGCTGCCAAAATCAGTGGTGCAAATCAGAGCCGTCTGGATCAGGGCCAGCTAAGACAGGGATGGGGGTTAGGATCCAGCCCAAGTGCTGGATCCTGGCACCATCTGCCTCCCTGGGCCTGCCCACCCCATGGCCTCCACCTCCTCTCGTCCCCATTCCACCTTGTATTGTCCCCTGCTCTCCCCAACTCTCACCCCTGCCAAGGTCAACCGGTTTTACCTGGGTGCTCCTGGGCCCAGATGTCCTGGGCCAGCGCATGCCTGTGCACTGGACTATCTCCTCCTAAGCCGTTGCAAATGCACTTTGCAGCCTATATCAGGGGTGTCCAACTTTATGGCTCCTGGGCCTTTAACAGGTGTGTAGAGGAGGGGATTTCAGCAGGTGCAGCTGGTTGTCTCACAGAGATACACAGTTGTTAAATTGGGTGTCCTTTTCCCACATTCTCAAACCTGCTTACATCCTTCCATTGGGTTTTTTATTTTCTCCTTTTCCAGAAAATGATTTCTCCCCCCCCCCAAAAAATATACAAGATAAACATGAAAAACAATAAATACGATCAAACCAAACTATCACATATCAAAACACACCTTGACCTATACATATAAGAACTGTTGAACAGTCATAATTTGCAGGTATTTGGGCTGCAATCCTATACCCACTTACCTGAAAGTAAGTCCAATTGAACTCAGTGGGGCTTACTTTTGAGAAGACACCTATGGGATTTCACTGTTAGGGAAACTGCAAAAAGAGGACAAAATACTATATGCTTGCTTGCATTTATTCTTATTGGAATTAAAGACAGGAATACCCAAGTTCTTTTTTTCCCCGTTCATTTCATTTTCAGTGCCTCAAAAATGATTTGCATATCAGTGGCTGTTCTTGCAAATATTAGCACTGGTATCTGACAAGAAAAATGTTACTTTATTTGTAAGATTTCCTTGCAGAATGCAGTCCATGTTAAGAACCAAGTGTTGTCTGAAAGATAATAGAGGCTTGCCACATGCAACATTTTGAACAGTGATAATGACTTTGAGGCACAAAGACTCCGAAGACATGTAATGGTACTAAATTTAATGCAAGAGAAAATCAAAGTTTAAAAAAAATCCTTCAGACATAAGACCCATTGTCCTGGTGAAGCTTGCCAGCTTTTGGGGGAATTAGTTTAAGATCTCCCAATCTCAGTGGCATAGCTGGGTGGGGTCCATTGCCTCACTTGGTGCTGGGCAGCACTCTGCATCTCCCTATGGGGGGGCAGCAATGTGGTTGGAAGTGAAGGGTGCCGGCCATTCTCCCTGCAGCAGGAGACCATGCTGAGAATAGCTACAGGGGCAGTGAGCAGGAGGACCTGCCTGCCACCTCCACAGCAGTCATTCTTGGTGCACTTGCTGGTCAGGAAGACTTCCTGCCTCTCTTCTGGGTTGGGGCAGTGGTGTCATTCAAATGATTTAGGAACAGGAACTCACTTTTGATTGGCACTTGTCGGGAACCCGGAACCAGCCACGGAGCCCGTTAGGATCCGGAACGCCCGTTCTGGTCCGTTCCCCCTGAATGACATCACTGGGTTGGGGGTGGATAGCAGAGTGACCAGTGTGTCCTGGGGTGGCACATCAGTCAGGGTAACATCTTCACCCATAAATGAAGAAATTTGTCCCTGCCCCACATCCTGTTGCCATACATTATTCTGCATAGCAACATTCTGTGCCATCTCCGTGTGTCCATTGTGGGTGGGGGTGGGGTGAGAGCTCGCAGATCGAATTGTGAACTGGAATCTATCTTGCATTTTATTATGCTGCAGTTTAAAATATACAAACTGGTTATCTGATTTTAAATAATGTTGCTACTGTTAAAATTTTACCTAAGGCTTCAAAATATTTCATATTTAATTAATAAAATAACGTTCACTGTGACCCACAAGGTCATTGATAACTTGGGCTAGGTGTGCAGCAAGGCAAAAAATATAAGAATTGTAGATTTATTCTGTAGGCTGGCATATATGTGTTCCAAATTGTATTGGATGGAACCTGCGTTATTTAATATATTCATGGGGAAGGTGAACAGCAAGCTGGTAAAATCTGTTGGAAATGCAAAATTAATGAAATGGTAACCTCAGAGTAGCAGAGTATAGAGAATTATAAGAAGGTCTTGCAAAACTAGGTGACTGGGCAATAAAGTGATGAAACCCAGTGTTGATAAGTACCAAGTAATTTACATTAGAAAATCTAACTATACCTACAAAATGCTGAGTCTTGAATTTCCTCTTGCCATCATGCAAGAAACCTTAGGCCTCATTATAGATAGATCTGTGAAAATGTGACCCCATTATGCAGCCATGATAAAAAGTGAACAATATTAGAGACTAATAGGAAGTTATTAGAAAAAAAATACCATATATACAAGTTGGTGCCTCATTATCCACTGATTCAGTATCCACAGATGTGACTCACCACTCATACCAGAGTCCACCTTTAAACGCTTTGAAACAAGGACAAAGGGGCCAAAATCCCATTTACCTTCCTATATTCCATTAAATTCCATTATTCCCCCATCTAGTGGCTGAATGCAGTATAGCGTCTATACCAATGCATTCCTAGGGAGACACCTAGAAGTGGGTCTTTCGAGCTATTTTTCTATTGATTTCAGTATCCACTGATGTTGGTATCAGATACCAGTGATTTTGATATCTGATCCAAAAATCAGTGAATACCGAAATCAATGGAAAAATAGTTAATGGGTCTCATTGTCCATTGATCTGTATTTTTAATCCTGATTTGTACCATAAGCAGATAAAAGAGTTGAAAGAAGTGGGTCTGGAACCCTGTGTGGATAAACAAGTATATGTGCAATCTGGTCCTCCCCACTCTTCCTCCATCCTGTTATACGCCTTCGCACTTCCATGTCACCCTCCCCCTGCCCCCTTGCTGCCCAGCAGGGTCTCACCTGTTCTGCCAGGCGCTCCACTTGGATGTAACTCTGGTAGGACGGGCCATCGCAGGCCTTGGCAACAGCACCAAGAATTTGCAGCAGCATGCATGCTCATTCTACTAGCGCTAAGCCAATTAGGAACGCACTGTTTTTATCTCCTCTTCTTCCAAGGGCCCATTTTAAGCTTACAACAAACTTCTAAGGTGCTTCAAATGATATAAAAATATATGAACAATAAGGCAGAATAAGCCACATTGCTGAGAGGTATGTTTATCGTACGTAGCAAGGATAGGACATGAAGAACTGAGCCTCCAATGCAAGCTGGCAAATTTTATTTTATTAAATTTTATTGCAAAATTAGGATATTTCCCCCAAAGTTTAAATATCTTAATTTTGTAACCTACAGTAGAACAGGCAACGGGCAGCCCAATTCTAAGCTGCCCAGCACCCAGAGGAGCAGCAGTGCCAAAATAGCTACGGCTGCATTTTATGGATGCCGCGTCAGTCACTGGGGTCTCCTCGGCGGGATATTTGTAAGTAAAGCCCTAGCCCCTGTAATGGCTCTACTCGAGTTGAGAAGCCCATGTCAGGCTGCCGGCCCAAACTGGTGCATAGTATCCAGCAGTGGCTCATACATTGCATCAGGTGCCATCTCAGAAGAGGCATTCCTTCCTGGGGGTGAATGAAGGGGGGAATGCCTCTAAGAAGAAGCTATCTGAAGTTTTTACAAACAATTAAAATAATTACTTCTTTTTGTAATGCCCTGTTAATTGAGGGTGCCTTTTTAATTGACTATAAAGTATTTTTTTTAATCGATGGATCTAATCCATCAGAAGTGCAGCTCCTGTTTCAGTGGGGTTGGTTAGACAACAGAAGTGGCATTCAAGCAGTAGGGAAGAGAAAATATATGGAGATGAGTCTCCATACAGGTCGGTATACGGCTGCCCCTGTACCACTGGCATAGCTAACAAAAGGATAGTCTGGTGCAGAGGGCAAAATGATGCCCTGGAAGTGGTGTCACAACAGGAAGTGACATCATCAAATGTGGTTTCATTTTCTTGGTTTTTTGGCCATAACGTTTGATAGAATGAAGATATTACACTCCGGTTTGTTTCATTGCATTCTGCATTAAATTCTGCATTGAATGATATATGACTAAAAATCATGATTTTAACATGGCAGTCGTATTTTGGTTTTCTGGGGTATTTGACAGAGCAAAGATATAAAATGATACATAAAATGCTATGCTATGGTTTGTTTCATTGCATTCTGCATTAAATTTCACATCAAATGATACATAATGTGATGGTATTATTCGTACATATTAAGGTTTTTACAATTTTGGCCACTAGTGTCAAGCTCAGCTTGTTGTCCCCCTAAAGCTTGTTGCCCGGTGCAATTGCACCCCACCCCTGCTGCCCAGTCCACATGCAAACACATGCCCCCACACATGCAGGGCATCATGCTTTAACAAGTACCTCCTTGTAGTTATGCACCTGTATTGGATACGAAAAAATGTTCAGTCTGGTTTCTTCCTGCCCTGCTTTATGTGTGAATGTGGATAGCATATCAAGATTAGAAATAAATGTAGCAGAATGGCTTCAGTCAACCTGAAATGTCAAATGACTCATTCACGCCCTTTGCGCAGAGCTCCATTTTTTTGCTGCATGCCTTCGAACAAATAGGCTTGAAGACCTTGTGGTTCCCTGCTGCAGATCCTCCTAAGATAAGATCGTGTTTCTCACAAAAGTGGTAGATTAGTGATTACTTCTGCAGGGTGCGCATGCGTTGCACAATGAGGCTGCAGCTGACCTAGCTGGCACACCAGTTACAGCATCTTTGCTTTCATTGTTGTCATGGGAATGAAAATCAAACTCACCGTGAATACCTACCAAAAGTCACTGACGCCCCATTGACTGAAAGGAAGAGGTGTCCGTTGCGCAGCTGTGAGCACGGCCCCGTCACTGAGCAGGTGACCTAAACAGAGCTCAGCTCTGTTCATATCCTGATCTGGTGATAGATTCAGACCGCAGTGCGATTAGGAGAGCTGAAAAGAATAAGGTGCTGTGACCGGCAGGTGCAGGAAACAGGATAAGAATATAAAAAAGTGGCAAGCCACACAATTTCATGTATAGTAGTGCAGAACAGATTCAGTATTAGTTGGAATTAAACGCCGAGCAATAAGAGCCTACAAAATGAGGCCAGGTAATAGAGCTAGAAGTCAATATTCATCTGGTATCGCTGCATGGATTTTGTGGTTACTCTATTTGCCTGCATTGCCAGACTGCTGCTGCATTGCTGGACTGGAAATTCAGAAGCTGTTACTCTGAACCAAGAAATAATTAATTTGATATATTACCTGATTAACAACAAACCTATCCTAAGACCATAAGAAGAGCCCCACTGGATCAGGCCAAAGGCCCATCTAGTCAAGCTTCCTGCATCTCACAGCAACCTATTAGGCGCCTCAGGGAATACACATGACAACTAGATATGTGCATCTCGTTGCCACTCCCCTACATCTGGCACTCCAAGGTACCAGACCAGAGCTGGCAGTTGCGCTGGTGCAGCCTGCCTGCCTGCCTGCCTGCCTGCCTGCCTACCTACCTACTCCATTGTCAGCCCTCTCAGATCTGTCCCAGCTCTTTGGCTGGCATAAATCCAATGTTGAGCCTGTCCCGGAGGCACCACTGTTTCTGACAACCCTTCCTTGGCCCTCCCTCAATACAGCTCTGGCCCAGCTTAATCCCCACCATGATCCTCCCCACCAACTTGCCTGCTCCACTGGAAACAGAGCTGCCAGCTGTTTGTGCTGGTATCCTCAGCCTGGACATTGTCACAGTGGCTGCTGCTACACAAGTGGCCCAGGCTGTTCAAGTCTGTTCCATAACAGATGTAAAACATAAATGTGTATGTTTTCTCCACCATTTACAATTCCTTTTCCTGATTTGTTTTAATTTGGTTCGGAACAGAGTTTGTTTAGGAAAGGAACACATAAAGCATGTTGAATTGTAGGCTTTGATGCAGGGCGGGCTCGAAGGGGCTGTAACTCAGTTTTACTGCTTTTCACAGAGAAGTCCCTGAGTTTGATCCCTGGCGGGAGGGATCCCTAGTTGGTTGGGCCGGGAAAGACTCTTGTCTGAAATGCTGGAGAACTGCAACCCATCAGGCTGGCCAGTACTTCCCTAGATGGACTGATTAACTGTCTCGGTATAAGGCAGCTTCATCTGGCTTACTTGCAAAACTGCTGTTTGCTATCAGTATATATAGACTAATAGAAATACAAGGATAAATGAAAATATCCTGAAGGAGATAGTGAAGGCATTCTGGGATTCCCCAATACACTTTGTGCAACAAGCGTGGGTGAATCCTTAAGAAGTCACCATGGAAGCCAATTGAGAAAATTGTATAAATCTCTTTATAGGTCTGCCTCCAGTTTTAATTCAGAAAAAAAACCACATCCTTAGCATCAAACATTAAGTGCAATCTTAACCAGCTTTCCAGCACCAGAGTAAGGGCAGTGTTGCTTTGAGGTAAGGGAACAAACATTCCCTTATCTTAAGGAGGCCTCCATGACTACTATCCCACTACTGTTCCGCTGCAGAATACAGAACATGCCTCATTGCCACAGCTGAGTCAGTGCTGGAAAGTTGGTTAGGATTGTGCCCTGAGAAACATTCTAGCCAACCATGCAACAGAATCCCCAAGCGCAGCACGAAGAGGCATACTGTACTTGATTGCAGTGGTGAGCCCACAGTGGGAGAGCACTCACTGAATTTCTGACACATTTTCACACCCAGAATGTGTGTGAAAAGAATGTGTGCCTCAAGAAGAATCTGTTTTTCCTGTTCGAGCAGAAACAGATTTGCACAGATTTGCCAGTCATGAAGTTACCCCTCTTTCTAAGAGAAGGGCTGTACACAATGCTGATTGGTTGGTCTTTGTGTCGATCACAAAGTCAAACCACCCACCCACCCACAAGCACATTTCCATCATATTATTTGTTTTGTTTTTAATATTCCAAACAACTGCATCTGTTTGTGGGTGGTTGTTGCTTTTACATATCTATATATAGCCCCCAAACCCATTTTAATAACTCTTCTGTCCCCATCAACTAAAAGCACAAAATGGCTAAAATTCTCCATTTATATATTCAAAAAGGAGGTTAGCAGAAGTAGCTTGTCAGTTTCGTAAAAAGAGACACATTTAGCCAATTCAGTAAGGTTGTATTTCCTCAATTGCCTGCTTCAAATAGCAGTTGGGGAAAAATCAATTCCAAATCATTAACGGGAAGAAGCTTATTAACAGATCATGCAACATAATATATAGCAGATTTATCTCTGTGATGTCGGAGCTCTGGCTCATGTTGTACGAGGAGCATATTGTCTCCCACACTTTATGAAGCAAGTTAAAATAGATTTGTCATGATTACAGCCAAATGAGAGCGAGAGAAAGAGAGCTGGGAGCTGGGAGGGAGAGATCATCTTTTCCTTGTTGAAGATGAATGCTTAGCAGATCCCATAATCACAGACCGCTCATCAAAGGGATAATTTACTGGAAATTACTGTTTCCTTGAGTGATTCAGTCTAGGATTTTAGAAACGTCTCTCACGCTGTCCTGCCAAATGACAGGGGGAAAAATCAGCCACCCATGCAGCACTGTTATCAGAGGACACTGTGGTGACAGGATTAACCAATGTCATCCTTGCTCAGGTGCATGGGTCGGTCAGAAATATTGGCACCATCTTCATTTTCATCTGTAACCTTTGGTTCCATTTTCTTCCTCTCTCACAATACTACAACCCAGGGTCATCAAATGTACATTGATTGGCAGTAGAGTCAGGACAGACAAGGTAAATTATTCCTTCATGCACTGACTAATTAAATGTATGAAACAGAATGCTGGCTTTTAGTACATATGAAGAGCCCCACTGGATCAGGCCAAAGGCCCATCTAGTCCAGCTTCCTGTGTCTCACAGTGGCCCAACAGATGCCTCAGGGAGCACACAAGACAGCAAGATGCCTGCATCCTGTTGCTACTCCCCTGCATCTGGCATTCTGAGGTAAATTCTGAGGTAAACAAACTGGTGGCCAGTCAAGATTCTCCACAGCATTTCTTTTTTACAGCCACCCAGTGTGGGACCTGAGAGGGTTGCAAATGCCCCAAGTGCTGGTCTGGGGGGCGGGGGGCGGTGACACAAAAGGTTTTTTTTCTTTAAAAAAAACAGTGCTGGCAGTGCTGGCCCTCCAGAGGGTGCAGGGAGAATGTGGACTCGTCTGCAGGCCTCCCCAAGCCTCAGAAAGGTTAAAAATAGCTATTTGCAACCCTATTGCTGTCTACAGACGGTTCAGACGGCCCCCACCAGATCAGACTGACCAATGGAGCAACTGCCTCTTTGGCTTCCAGGTGAGTAAGCACAGAATTAGTCCTGGGGTGAGCCCTGCGATGCTGGTGGTGTGGGTCCCCTGGAGTGGTCTGGTTGGGGCTTGCTGGTCCTGGCCCCAGGAGCAAGTGACACCACTGGGTTTTCCCCCACCACAGCCTGAGCCCCATGTCCTGGGGTTCCTGGGTTTTCTAGGCTCCCTGGCCTGGCCTGATGCACTAACATCACAAGCTGGCTATTCCCTTTCCTCACATCCTGTTCCGCTCTTTAAAGAACTGCATCAATAACAACCAGCCCACAGTTAAATACATTTCCATATCTGCAGTGCAGTGGCTGTTGTATGTTACTCCATTAAGGCAAGTGTGAGTCTTGAAGCTGAATTGTCACGTACAGACGCAGCTAGCAGGAGCTGCAGCAGGCCTTGACAAAGATGAATCGGCAGAGTTCTGCAAAGACATATACCCAGCATGGTCTGCCCTGTGAACTTGATCCTTCTCTGAAGAAATAACTGCCCACTAACGACTTGCCATTGCATACAACTTAAACCCAGCTGTCTTTAGTCAGCTGCTACAAGGAAAAGGATGAATTGCTCTGTGTGGAACACATCTGAGCATGGGACAGGAATAGATCGAAGATCAAGGAAGCCTGGACAGCTCCCATTCATAACCTTCTACTTGTTGTGAATTTACAGCCTGACACTCTTTCATCCATTGGTTGATTAATTGTCGCCCGCTATAAAACATGACAATTGAAAGTCCCCTCAATTCCAGGCTCAAGCCTTTGTGTGCATTGCCTCTTCATGTCTTGACAGCAGTACTTTCCTGAGCCAAAGTCATTAAGAAAGAGGTTGGACCAGTTTAGATGTTAAAAAGAGAGTCTCTGCACCAAACCCCAATTAACCTCAGATGTTAACTAAAGCAACTTGAGCTGGGTGAAACTTATATTCCTGTTTTGCTTCAAAATACCGTTTAATTTTTTTGTGGCTGTTTTGCACTTCAAGATAGAAAATTGAAGCAGTAAAAGACACCCAAAAAAAGCTCTTTTCCTGACACTAACAATTCATCCAGAAATCAAAGATAATGGGCACAGTGCCAAAAACATTCTGCCTTTGCATGATATTCGGATCTCAGTTTTGTAGGCATAGACCCAAATTTCATATACGAAATGGGCAATTCAATCCAACTTAAGGTTCTCCTCTGAGTGGATGCTCATTCCTCTAGGGGAGTCAGCAGGATCCAGGTGCAAGTGCTTGTTGTTGTTGTTGTTGTTGTTCAGTCGCTAAGTCGTGTCCGACTCTTTGCGACCCCATGGACCACAGCACGCCAGGCCTCCCTGTCCTCCACTAGCTTCCAGAGTTCGCCCAACTTCATGTTCGTTGCTTCGGTGACACTGTCTAATCATCTCATCCTCTGCCGCCCCCTTCTCCTTTTGCCTTCAATCTTTCCCAGCATGAGGGTCTTTTCTAAAGAGTCCTCTCTCCTCATGAGGTGGCCAAAGTATTTGAGCTTCAGCTTCAGGATTTGTCCTTCCAGGGAGCAATCCGGCTTGACTTCCTGTAGGATGGACCAATTGGACTTCCTTGCAGTCCAGGGGACTCGCAAGAGTCTTCTCCAGCACCATAATTCGAAAGCATCTAGTCTTCGGCGCTCTGCCTTTCTTATGGTCCAGCTCTCACAGCCATACATAGCTACTGGGAAAACCATAGCTTTGACTATGCGAACCTTCGTTGGCAGGGTGATGTCTCGGCTTTTTATTAAGTTGTCTAAGTTCGCCATAGCTTTCCTCCCAAGAAGTAAACGTCTTTTAATTTCATGGCTGCAGTCACCATCTGCGCTGATCTTGGAGCCCAGGAAAATAAAGTCTGTCACTGCTTCCATTTCTTCCCCTTCTATTTGCCAGGAAGTGATGGGAGTGGTGGCCATGATCTTAGTTTTTTTAATGTTGAGCTTCAAGCCAATTTTGGCACTTTCCTCTTTCACCCTCATCAGCAGGTTCTTTAAGTCTTCCTCACTTTCTGCCATTAGAGTGGTGTCGTCTGCATATCTGAGGTTGTTGATATTTCTCCCAGCAATCTTGATTCCAGCTTGTGAATCATCCAGCCCTGCCTTCCTCATGATGTACTCTGCATATAAGTTAAATAAGCAGGGTGACAGTATACAGCCTTGTCGTACTCCTTTCCCAATTTGAAACCAGTCGGTTGTTCCATGTCCAGTTCTAACTGTTGCTTCCTGGCCCGCATACAGGTTTCTCAGAAGACAGATGAGGTGGTCTGGTAGTCCCATCTCTTCAAGAACTTGCCATAGTTTGTTGTGATCCACACAATCAAAGGCTTTAGCATAGTCAATGAAGTGCAAGTGCTTGGATCCTGCCCAAAGTCAGGTGATGGTGTTGCATTCTCCATTGCCACCAATCAGTGCAGCAAGACCATCAGCTCAGTCACCTGCAGGCCTGTGGCCATGATGCCTTCCACTGGCAAAAGGAAAGGTGGCAATGAGGACAGACAATGGGAGGAACAGGGTAGTTTTGGGGCAAGGAGGAAGGCAGATTGAGGGTGGGAGAGGATAGGAAATCCTATTCCTCTCCCTTCCTGCTGCCTTTACACACCTGCTCCAGGAAAATGGTTGCTGCAGGACCACAGGGACTAAGGGCTTTCCCTGCTGCAAGGGAACACTTACCCCAAGGAGACCTCTTCAGCTTCCCACACACACCATAGGATTTAGTGCATGCCTCCTTGGGTCTCCTGCATTGGCAGGGGATAGCTTGGGTTGGGCTGTCAGTTCCATACAAGAGAATCTCATTGATTTCAAAAGGATTTACACCTCCAGAGTTGGTCTGTGGCTTCTGGCAAATCTACCCAGTGGGGTGGCAATGGGGGCAGGAGGGGGAAGATTCAGCAGCAGCAGCAGCAGTGGCCAACAAATCCGAGCCCCCTTCCTGGACCTGATCCCAAAGGGTCCACGCAGACCTGCGCCAGCAATTTCATGGGTCTGAGTAGCCCCTTCCTCACCATGGAGGCTTACTCCCAGGTAAGGGAGCAGAGGGCACCACCAGGGCTGCCTCCCTTTAGGAAGCAGCACAAGCTGTTCTTGTAGCACTGGGCGGCGGGGGGGCGAGCATAGAATTGAGCTGTGTAAGAGACTCGGTCAACACACCCATCTGGATCATATAATTCCTCAAACATTTGTGAGGTTAAAAAACTTAAATGTAAAGTAAACCATTGTCATGAACACACACATTTCTTCCCGTTTCACTAACATTATTTCTTAAAACCAGTTCCGTTTAGACGGATGAGCTCTCCATGAGGACGCAATTATTTCAATTTTCCATATTGGCTAACTCTCACCCCAATTAAATTAGATAAAGCTGCAGTAAGCCACTCAGAAGGGCACGTCCACTCCAGGGGCACATCAGATTAACTTCACAACCTTCATTAAGCCAAAGTAGCTGAGGGACTAACTTGAACATGATGGTGGCAGAGTTTGTGTTAGAATGCAGGCTGCCAGTCATTTTTATAGAAGGGGGGTGTTAAGGTTCAGAAGAAGTTGGCAAAAAGGGTGCTGAACTCTTTTCCTGTCCACTGCACTCAGAGGTGTTTCTACAGGGAGGGCAAAGCTCTAAGTGTTGCAAGAAGCCTTACCCTGTCATGTAAATCCCTCCTCTCCCTTGCTGCTGTAGCCAGTAAGCAACGCCAAGATGTTGCTGTTCCCTGTGAGGATTGGCTAAAATGGTGCAGGGGAGGGGTGATTTCCACTGCAAGGTAAGGCTTCTTGCAAGACTTAGAGTTTTGCCCTCCCTGTAGAAACGCCACTGACTGCACTCTCCCATGAAACAGCCCCAGCCTTTTTTCTCCCTATAGAGCTGTGAGACTGGATGCAATCCCTGTCAGGAAAAAAAATATCGGGGGGTAGGGGGTAGGGGGGTAGCTTTGGAATCTAAAGTGCGGGTAAGAGGAAGCACTTCCCACCAAGGCTAGCATCAGCATTTGGCATTATTGGACACCTGCCCCCACCTCATCAGGTGACCCACTTCCAAGGGCCACCAGACCCCTGCTGTTGCCCTTCAACATTGCCATCTGCTTGCCAACTTTTTCCCTCCGGTCCAGAGGGAGCAAACAATAGCAATGAGAAAGAGTAACCAACTTTCCAGCACTGGCACAGCTGTGCCAATGGGGCATGTGCTGCATCCTGCAGTGGAGCAGTAGTCACAGAGGCCTCCTCAAGGCAAGGGAATGTTTGTTCCCTTACCTCAGAGCTGCATTGCCCTTACCCCGGTGCTGGAAAGTTGGTTAGGATTGCACCCTAAGACAAGCGACTACCCAAGAATGCTTATCCACCTGTCTGGCTCTTCACTCCCTTGCGAGTGAGAAAGCAACAGTGCTGAGGAGGAAGAGGTGGGGAAGCTAGCAGCAAGGAGCAGAGGCTCAAAAACCTGATGCTGGCACTGCCTTCCCAGACCTACCCCTTTTGTCTATTAAATCTCCCACAGGAAATGATTTCAGCACAACCACATTCGAACACATGGGCTATGCTGCTGTTGCTATAGCTCTTCATTTTGTAGCCAAGGCATTCGTACACTTGCAGGAGTCGTGCTATAAATCCCTTCCCTTAAGCTGAAGGGGGTCACTGTTTTAAAACCAAGGTAGTGGACCTAATGGCAACCTTACAATAAAAATATCATCCGGGGGAAAAGGAGCAGAAAATGTATATTTTCCCATTGATGGGGGGTTTGCCTGGCCATGCTGTCTCACGGGTTCTTTTCCTATGTATATACGGTACAGAAAATCAATTTTCCTCTATGGAAAAGGTTTCCTCCATGGAAAAAGCTTTGCTGTATGGCATCCTTGGCAGTTCTGGAGGAAGCTAGCCAGCTTTCTGCATTGCCAGGTAGTTGTAGTCATGGGCAGCTCACAGGATCTCTCTCACTGGGGTTTTCAATAGGCAAGAGGTCCAGTAATTTCATCCATGTAGTAAACAACTCATTTGGGTTTGATGGGATGCGTGCTCTTCCTCCCAGACCATGAAAATTAATGTAGCTTAAAATTGACAATATGGTGAGATCGTACATCAAACCTGCCTGGCAAAAGGCTGATGCTATTGATGTGGCTCAGAACACCCACAGGTGTGATCTTGTGCTCAGTAATATCGGCTGTTGGATGTACATATAAATTGCCCACATCACTTGTAGCATCACCACCTTCTTATCTCCGTCCCTTTTCTCAGTTGACTAAACAATAGGCAGCACTCTTCTAAAGAAAACAGGGAATTTGTTTTTACTGCAATGCCTGAAGGATAGAGAAGGTTGGACTCGGTCATGGATGTGTGATGGTTCATTGCCATAATCTCCTCTTCCTCCCCCTGCCTCCTCTCCTCTGCCTTCACTACTGCAAAACTAGGCAGGCAGAAAAGGATCCTCTGCTGGGAGAAGCAAAGCCTCTTCTGCTCGCAGGATTCTCCCTGCCTGGCACATTCAGCAGAAACAAGGAAAAGATGGAGGCAACAATGACACCTCTCTTCCCAGTGGCTCTCCTTTGAAGGCGAACCACAATGGATTATTGTTTTATGGTACAATAATAACTGCTGCTGCTGCTGTTTGCATTTGTTTTGTGTTTTGATCTATTCATTGCTATTCTTGTGTTTTTATTGTATGGCGATCTGGTTGGTTTTCTGAAGGGTAATCTTTTAAAATAAATAAATCGGGCTCATAAAAGAAGTACTGCACATAGAAATTGTAGCTGCAGCAAGAAAAGGGAACCGTTGTAAAGACTTGCATTCGTATATCCATGTGAAGAGGTTTCTCCATTAATCTAATACAGCAGATCCCAAGCTTTTTAGTGCCGCAGCCCACCTCGTCCTCCGCAGTGGGTCGCAATGCAATGCAATGCCCCCCGTAATGCTGCAGTACCTGCTAGGGAGCCCCTGGAGGACACTTGCAGGTTGCACCAGGCCTGCGACCCGCTCCATTGACCTCTGATCTGAGAATTATCCTATGACTGCAAGGTTTGCCCCTATTACGCTTGTAACTTCCAGGATGTTTACTGTCATATGGACAAATCTCTTCATATTGGTTTGTATTGTTGTAAGATACATCACCAGGAATTGTTTACACATAAAAAAAAATAAAAGAATTGTATGTTCATGATTAAATTTTCCTTAAGAAGCAGGTTAATGGTCTGGCTTTCCATTAAGTCTCTGGCGTTCTGTAAATATGGGTCATATAACCTGGTGATTACTGAGGGCAGAGAGATTCACTCCATTTCATTCCTATCCTTACAACCTTTTTCACTTCTTACTTCAGTAGCAATTTCTCCTTACTTCTTTTATGTTCCTGAGCATAAATCAGTGTATGCAGACATAGCTCCTTCATGAATGCTTTCTTTTGTCCTGTGTGTTCATTACACTGCAAGGAGCTTGCTGGCATGCGTTGTCTTTACTTGCAAGGCTCCGCAGCCTAGAGTTCATAGGTGGGCTGGTGAATGCAGCAGTGTGACTAATGGTCCTACTACCCAATGCATGCCTACTAGAAATAAATCCCATTGAGTTCAGTGAGACTTACTCCCAGGTAAGTGTTGATAGGTTTGCAGCCTAGCAGCCCAAATGCTGCCTGCAGAGCTAGCATGGGCTCTTTTGCATCCAGTGGGCAGCCAGAGACTTTGGGGTGGTGTAAAGGGAAGTAAAAGAATTTCGTTTACCCTCCTTCACTCCCAAATGGTCCCCAGTGTGTCTACTCGAGCCTGCACCAGCTATTTAGTTGGTGCAAGTTCAAGTAAAGGCAAGGAGGCATGCCAGGGTAAGGATGTCGGTAGCGCTATCTTTTCCGCTGCCGTAAATGGCTCCATGCAACGGCCCAACCCTAGTTAGGATTGGGCAGTCAATCATCTTTTGGTGTCCTTCAACGTGGTGATTCTATGAACCAGCCAACTTTTAGAAGCAGAACTACAACAAGAGGAGCGATAGTCAGTCACTTTGTCAGACTGCAGCACAACAGGGCAAGTCCAAGAACTTCAGCCTTAACAAAATGCCGTGCAACAGGGTCACGTTGTGCAAGCTGAGCTGTGCGCAGGCTGCCAGATGTCTTGCCTCCATGCTGCCTGTCTCATGTGCAGTCACATGAATTCAAATTTATCTAAAATTAGCAAGACAAAACCAAAAGTGCTAACAGACACCCAGGAGGAAGTGTGTGAAGATCCTTTGTCTGTTTGGGAATGAGAAGTGATAATTCTCAGCAATATGTAATGTATCTCTGGTGGACCATTACCTGAAAATGCAAGTTTCTCCTTGGATAAAACCAATGCCTTTCTCATTGGTGTATCTTAGTTCCACTGTCAGAGGCAATGATGGAGCTTCTTCATCAGAAGCTGTGGACCAGTTCCTGTGGCCCCGGTAAGGTTAAAGGTTTCCCCACAACTGAATGGTCTAGTCATGATCAACTGTAGGGGGTGGTGCTCAACTCCGTTTCAAAGCCTGTAGAGCTGGCGTTTGTCCAAGAACAAGCTTCCGTGGTCATGTGGCCGGCATGACTCCACACTGTAGCGCACAGAACTCCGTTACCTTCCCACTGAAGTGGTCCCTATTTATCTACTTGCATTTAGGTGCTTTCGAACTGCTAGGTTGGCAGGAGCTGGGACAAGCAACGGGAGCTCACTCCGTCGCGCAGTCTTGAACTCCCAACCTTCCGGTTGGAAAGCCCAGCAGCAGCGGTTTAACCCGCTGCGCCACCATGTCCCACTATTACATAGTGGGGTACTAAAACAAACTTCAGGTTCAGGAGCGCATGCACACACATGGGTACATACATACGCCCATGCCTGGAATCTTTAATCTGAATTAGGGCCTACAGAAACAAGTCCCAATCATGCTTCCATACATCCTTTTGCCCCAAGCAGGCAAGCCCTATCTGGGGCCTACTCATGTAGGTATTCATGTGCATAGGACTTAGTTCACATCAGACAAATGTCCCCTTATCCCAAGGAGAAAACCAGCCTGCTCCTTCCTAGCACTGACTACATCATGGGCCACGTTGCACCAATGCTGGTTAGGATTGGGTTACTCATGTCACGTGAGATTTGGGCCTGAAGTTTCATTCCTAATATGGAAACAACTGAAGGAGTTGGCAGATATCACGCTATCAGAATCAATCCACACGTAACAGAACGGTTAACAAAACATGTGGTTTAGAAGCAGAGTTCTCCTTGCTTACACCAAAGATGGCTCAAATGCTGTACTCCGAGGCTTTGAATGAACTGCATCTCAAGGGATCTTTCACAGGGAAGGCCACTTCCTATGTTTTAGTTGCTGAGGTTTCATGACAGGTTAAGGAATCTTTCTTTCCTCTTACTGATGTTGCTGCATGTTGTGAAAAGGTCGGATGGCCTTGCTTGTTTTGACAACTCAGATGCTACTCTTTGTCATGTTCTTCTCTAGAGAGAGAGAGAGAGAGAGAGAGAGAGAGAGAGAGAGAGAGAGAGA
>JAJKFI010012823.1:0-39187 GCA_029204185.1 Lerista edwardsae
TTCAACATCACAGTAATCCAAGTCTACGCCCCAACCACTGGTGCTGATGAGGAAGAAGTTGACCGCTTCTATGAAGACCTAGAACAGCTTCTAGAATTAACACCCAAAAAAGATGTCCTTCTCATCATAGGGGATTGGAATGCTAAAGTAGGCAGTCAAGAGGTAAGAGGAATAACAGGCAAGTTTGGTCTTGGAGTACAAAATGAAGCAGGGCAAAGACTGATAGAGTTCTGTCAGGAGAACACATTAGTCATAGCAAACACCCTTTTCCAGCAACACAAACGGCGACTGTACACATGGACTTCACCAGATGGTCTACATCGAAATCAGATTGATTACATTCTTTGCAGCCAAAGATGGAAAAGTTCCATACAGGCAGTCAAAACAAGACCTGGAGCTGACTGTGGCTCAGATCATCAGCTTCTTCTTGCCAAATTCAGGCTTAAACTGAAAAAAGTAGGGAAAACCGCTAGGCCCTCCACGTATGACCTAAATCAGATCCCCTACGAATATACAGTGGAGGTGACAAATAGATTTAGGGGCTTAGATTTGGTAGACAGAGTGCCTGAAGAACTTTGGACGGAGGTCTGTAACATTGTACAGGAGGCAGCAACTAAAACCATCCCAAAGAGGAAGAAATGCAAGAAGGCAAAGTGGCTGTCTGACGAGGCTTTACAAATAGCTGAGGAAAGGAGAGAAGCCAAAAGCAAGGGAGAAAGGGAAAGATATACCCAACTGAATGCAGATTTCCAGAGAACAGCAAGGAGAGATAGGAAGGCCTTTCTAAATGAGCAATGCAAAGAAATAGAGGAAAACAACAGAATGGGGAGGACTAGAGAACTTTTCAAGAAAATTGGAGATGTCAAAGGACAATTTCATGCTAAGGTAGGCACAATAAAGGACAAAAATGGCAAGGACCTAACAGAAGCAGATGAGATTCAGAAGAGGTGGCAAGAATACACAGAGGAACTCTATAAGGCCGATCTCAATGTTCCTGATAACCACAGTGGTACAGTCACTGAGCTCGAACCTGACATCCTGGAGAGTGAAGTCAAGTGGGCTTTAGAAAGCCTCACTAACAACAAAGCTAGTGGAGGTGACAGCATTCCAGCGGAATTACTCAAAATCTTAAAAGATGATGCTGTCCAAGTGCTGCTCTCCATATGCCAGCAAATTTGGAAAACCCAACAGTGGCCACAAGATTGGAAAAGATCAGTCTACATTCCAATCCCAAAGAAGGGCAATGCCAAAGATTGCTCGAATTACCGCACCATTGCACTCATTTCACATGCTAGCAAGGTCATGCTCAAAATCCTACAAGCTCGGCTTCAGCAGTATGTGAATCGAGAACTACCAGATGTACAAGCTGGTTTCCGAAGAGGCAGAGGAACTAGAGATCAAATTGCCAACCTTCGCTGGATCATGGAGAAAGCAAGAGAGTTCCAGAAAAACATCTACCTCTGCTTCATTGATTATGCTAAAGCCTTTGATTGTGTGGATCACAACAAACTGTGGCAAGTTCTTGAAGAGATGGGAGTTCCAGACCACCTGATCTGCCTTCTGAGAAACCTTTATGCGGGTCAGGAAGCAACAGTTAGAACTGGACATGAAACAACCGACTGGTTTAAAATTGGGAAAGGAGTACGACAAGGCTGTATATTGTCACCCTGCTTATTTAACTTATACGCAGAGTACATCATGAGGAAGGCAGGGCTGGATGACTCACAAGCTGGAATCAAGATTGCTGGGAGAAACATCAAGAACCTCAGATATGCAGACGATACCACTCTACTGGCAGAAAGTGAGGAAGACCTAAAGAACCTTTTGATGAGGGTGAAAGAGGAAAGTGCCAAAATTGGTTTGAAGCTCAACATTAAAAAGACTAAGATCATGGCAACCACTCCCATCACTTCCTGGCAAATAGGAGGGGAAGAAATGGAAGCAGTGACAGACTTTATTTTCCTGGGCTCCAAGATCACTGCAGATGGTGACTGCAGCCATGAAATTAAAAGACGTTTACTTCTTGGGAAGAAAGCTATGGTGAACCTAGATAGCTTAATCAAAAGCCGAGACATCACCCTGCCAACAAAGGTCCGCATGGTCAAAGCGATGGTTTTCCCAGTAGCCATGTATGGCTGTGAGAGCTGGACCATAAGAAAGGCAGAGCGTCGAAGAATCGATGCTTTTGAATTATGGTGTTGGAGAAGACTCTTGAGAGTCCCCTGGACTGCAAAGAGATCCAATCGGTCAATTCTCCAGGAAGTCAAGCCTGATTGCTCCCTGGAAGGACAAATGCTGAAGCTGAAGCTCCAATACTTTGGCCACCTGATGAGAAGAGAGGACTCTTTAGAAAAGACCCTCATGCTGGGAAAGATTGAAGGCAAAAGGAGAAGGGGGCGACAGAGGATGAGATGGTTAGATAGTGTCACCGAAGCAATGAATATGAAATTGGGTGAACTCAGGAAGCTAGTGGAGGACAGGGAGGCCTGGCGTGCTGTGGTCCATGGGGTCGCGAAGAGTCGGACACGACTTAGCGACTGAACAACAACAACAACAAAGACCCATTGACTATAGTGGGACTTACTTCTGAGTAGCAATTCATAGTATTGTATGTGATATGTACGTGATATAGATATAGAGTTGTATGTGATATAGAACTACAAGTGAATATTTTTAAAAGGGAGTCAATAATAGCAGATCCTCCTCTATTACCACCGTAATCTTTCTAGGTAAATCTTAATATCAGGGAACTTTTTTACCTTTTACCCCAAAATATATTTAGATACGCAGACGTTACCCCCTTGATTTGAAAGTTCCCTGGCCCCTGAACTAAGCTATATGTAGGCACAGCAGAGAGAAGAGGAATGAGAGCACAAAGCGTCGGACACTAATGTCCCACAAACAGGACATCCCACCTGAGTACCAGATTTGGTCTGAGAAGCAAGCAAGGCAAGGAGTTGTGGTCCATGCACACATGATGCCAATGGGAGTTTCTCTCTTGTGGCTAATCACAGCTTCAGAACAGGCAATTTTCACTGGGATGCCAATGTGAGATGCCTGGGAAGCCAGGTAATACTTGGAGGAGAGGGCAGCAGAATATGCTCCAACTGGCAGCCCCAAGCGCCCCTCATTCTTTGTGGGGTGGCTCTTCAGCAGATACCAGTGACACATACTTCCACTGTTGCATCCACTTCTCCTCCTTGCCCTGCCACTCTTTCATACAACCAGTTGAGGCAGGAGGCAGCGGTGGCGGCAGCAGCACATAAAACACCACTGTTGTTGCTGTGAAGATGATAGGGAAAGGAGGGGGGTTGAGTGAGCTGGCATGCCTGGCACAGAACAAAACAAAATCAGAGGAAAGCAGCACCATATCTGGTTGTTCCCAGGTGCCAGGAAGGTTTGGACCAGGGCAGCATTTGACTCAAAGGTTGACTTATTCTCAAAGGCTCCATTATTCCCTAATCTCTACCAGCTTCCTGAGACTAGGATCGGGGAGGGGACCACACTGAGGTTCAAACTACATGTGACCTAATAGTAGACCTGATGGGCTTACGTCTTGCGTAGTTAACATAAACCATAGTGGGCCCTCACAGGATTGTGGTGGGTGGGGAGTGCTTTAAACCTGTGTAAACCCCCATCCCTATCTGCAGGGTAACAGGAAAGACAAATGCCCAGGCACCAATGCCCAGGCACCAATCATACTGCAGAAATAATGTCTAGTTTGGTTGCTATAAACAGGAGACCTGTTCCCTCTGGAGAGACTGGAGCGACAAGAAAATATCCTGGCAATACAATGATAAAGCTCAGAATGCATGGAACCATTCTCTAAAAATAAAGTAGTTTTCTATAGCACCTTTGAATTTTTTTTCTCTTTAGAAAGGATCTGTGTACTGCTCTTATTGTCATATTGTCATGCCATAAAAAAATTCTGGACAACTAATCCAGTTGTATCTGTAGGGGGACAAGAACAATGCAAGTTCTTTGAAGCTATAAATTGCAATGGTTTAAATCTGGCATTAAGATAGAACTTAATTCATTGTGCTAAATAAAGAAATGAGCAGAAAGGTTGTGGTCTGTACTTTTTCTCCTCTGAATTTGGGTTCAGATGTGGAACTGATCTTGAACCTGTATTAACTGTGAAGATATACAATATTTTCCCAAATAATTTTACTAAATATTAGTTTAATACAACTTTGTTTCTATCTGGATTGGACTGGATTCTGACTTTGCATTCTATGACCAGAACCTCCTTCTATTTGTGGAGTGTAAACTTAAGAGCCAAGACACTGTCTTTAGTTTCAGAGCAACTGAAAAAGAACTTGGTCCACAGAGACATGTGGGAAGACACTATGCGGGGTTGAAAACATTGCTCTAGAGCAGTGGTTTCCAAACTCCTCCCTGAAAGTTGGGAAGCACTTAAGTGTTTGCAGAATCAGGGCAAACAGCAGGATCATGCTGCTGCTGGCAAAAGGGGGGGGGGGGTTCTAAGGTACCTGAAGCTTAGTGCTGGCCTCTGTAGGACTCCCCGAGCCCCCAGGAGGCAGGTGCTAGCTTCAGATATTTTAGAAAGCCCCCACTTTTTGCAGCAGCACAATCCTAGGGACCACATTGCTGCCATCTCTCTACCCCCTACCCTTAAGGGGTCAGAACCCAGTGCTTCCCAGGCTGGTGGGTCACAACCCATCAGTTTGGGATAACTGCTCTAGAGCCCAAGCCTATGCATGTCTACTCAGAAGTAAATTTCATTATAGTTAATGGGGTTTACTCCCAGGTAAATGTAGATAGGATTGCAGCCTAATCCTATCCTCTGCCATCACTGCTGCAACTAGTGTTTCAGTGGCAGGATACTGTATAATACTATTATTCATTTTAAACACTCATTATTAGTTCAACTGTTTTGTACCTTTTGTAATCTGATTTCATTTGTACAAGTTCCATGCATGTCTGTAATAATGTGTCCCAATTTAGGAAAAAAAAAAGATCCTGACAGACAGTTGCTTTCTAAAGGGCGTTCTGAGTTGCATTTGTGGAAAAGAGAAACAATAAGTACTGCATTAAGAAGAGTCCAGAAGAGCTCTCTGCAAATATATATTCCCAGATATGGGAATACACAAAATCACTAAGAATTCAGTTGTCAATACACTAATTCTATCTTAATTTTTGGCACGCTTAAGTCTCCAGTTATCCCTCATTTATCTAGGACTAGGCTAGAGTATGGCACAGAATTATAATTTTCTAACTAGATAAGTATAGAAAAAAATGTGCTGTTTCTTCTTCCCCATTCTTTAATAGCCCAATCGTATGCCAAATTGGCTACTGCTGCATCCTGTGGGGGAGGCAGTCATGGAGGTCTGGGTAAGGGAACATTCATCCCTTGCAGTATGGAAGGGTCTACATGGACATGTGCTAGCAAAAGTGCTGGTGCAAGTCTGCATGAACCTTGGGACTGGGTCCAGGACCAGGATTTGGCAGCTGGTCCTGTCACTAAACCCACCCCTTTCCCCAAACTGATCCATCCCCGGCCCGTGTTCACCCTGGGGATCGCATTCCTGCGTTTTCCCTCTCCCCACCCTCAAAGAGACATACAACAGTGCTCCCCAGGGTGGTGGGTCATTATATGAAAGACAACCGTTACAACGAAAATCAGTTCAGTTTCTAACTGCCAAGGAAAGACGATATGCCACACACAAAAAAGAATTCTAGTTTCTTCAGTTCACCAGTTCCAAATGCTTATTTTTCTACTAATATCTAATATAACACCTGAGACCCTAATTAGTTTTTTGTATGACATTGATTGTCTCCATGGCAATGTCATGAGGTCACAGAGAACGCATAACCCATCTAAGTGAATGACCACCAGCATATCTTATTGTCATTAACCAGCATATCACCGGCATATCTCCGTTACTTAGTTATATGTTCTGCAAAGAAGCAATTCCCTTTGTCAGTCCTCCTAAACGCAGGGCCATTTTACTTCATTATTTAGATTGACCTCTTAACTACAGTATGCAACTTGTCCCTTCAAACAGCCACGGTGCCAGAGGAGTGGAGGATAGCCAATGTCACGCCAATCTTTTAAAAAGGGAGAAGGGGGGGACCCTGGAAACTACAGGCCGGTCAACCTAATATCTGTTCCGGGTAAGATGGTGGAAAGCTTCATCAAAGATAAAATCCTAAAACACGCAGAGGAACAAGTACTGCTGAAGGAAAGTCAGCATGGCTTCTGTAAGGGTAAGTCTTGCCTCATTAACCTTTTGGAATACTTTGAAAAGGTCAACAGGCATGTGGATGTGGGTGAACCTGTGGATATCATATACCTGGATTTTCAGAAGGCGTTTGACACAGTCCCCCACCAAAGGCTGCTGAAGAAACTTCACAGTCAGGGAATAAGAGGGCAGGTCCTCTTATGGACTCAGAATTGGTTGAGGGCCAGGAAATAGAGAGTAGGGGTCAATGGGCAATTTTCACAATGGAGAGAGGTGAAAAGCGGAGTGCCCCAGGGATCTGTCTTGGGGCCGGTGCTTTTCAACTTATTCATAAATGACCTGGAGACAGGGATAAGCAGCGAGGTGGCCAAGTTTGCGGATGACACAAAACTTTTCCGCATGGTGAAGACCAGAGGGGATTGTGAAGAGCTCCAGAAGGATGTCTCCAAGTTGGGGGAATGGGCAGCAAAATGGCAGATGCGTTTCAACATAGACAAATGTAAAGTGATGCACATTGGGGCAAAAAACCACAACTTCACCTATAGGCTTATGGGTTCTGAGCTGTCTGTGACAGCTCAAGAGAGAGATCTTGGGGTGTTGGTGGACAATTCAATGAAGGTATCGACCCAATGTGCGGCAGCAATTAAGAAAGCCAATTCCATGCTTGGGGTCATTAAAAAAGGGGTTGAGAATAAAACAGCCAATATTATCATGCCATTGTACAAATCGATGGTAAGGCCACACCTGGAATATTGTGTACAGTTCTGGTCGCCGTACCTCAAAAAGGACATAGTGGAGTTGGAAAAGGTGCAGAAGAGAGCGACAAAATGATTACGGGGCTGGGGCACCTCTCTTATGAAGAAAGACCGCAGCGTTTGGGGCTCTTCAGCCTAGAAAAAAGGAGTCTGAGAGGGGACATGATTGAGACATACAAAATAATGCACGGAAGGGATAGAGTCGATAAAGGGATGTTCTTTTCCCTCTCTCAAAACACCAGAACCAGGGGGCATCCGCTAAAACTGAGGGTTGGGAGAGTTAAAACAGATAAAAGGAAGTACTTTTTTACCCAGTGGGTAGTTAATCTGTGGAACTCTTTGACAGGAGGTGGTGATGGCATCTGGTCTAGATGCCTTTAAGAGGGGATTGGACGGATTTCTGGAAGAAAAGTCCATCGTGGGCTATAGGACATGATGGATTGTGCAACCTCCTTACATTAGTAGTAGGCTACTTCAGGGTGGAAGGGAGTGGCAACAGGATGCATCTTATAGTCTCATGCCTCCCTGGGGCAGCTGGTGGGGCCGCTGTGAGATACAGGAAGCTGGACTAGATGGGCCTTTGGCCTGATCCAGCAGGACTCTTCTTATGTTCTTATTGCAAGCTTGCCAGCAGTCATCTTGTTAATTTTATGCTTGCATAGCACCTTATTTGTATGCAACTAAGCTTTGTTATTATTCACTAAATGAGGCCAACTTCTTGTGTTGTAAGAAAAGTCCTCAGTAGAATAAGAATTTCTGTGAGTGTACAATACAGATCTGGTTTTTGTTTTCTACTTACTTGCATTCCAGGGATTATTGGCTTCTGCTGTTGTATCTGCTGCCAATTCCTCTCTAGGGAGCCTGGTAGGAAATGTTGATTGCATAGAAGTTGAAGGTTCATCCTCACTAAAAACTATCAAGTCCTGATATGATAGAAAAATAGGAATTATTATTCAAGTAAAGAGTATTCTAAAAAGTGGCATTTCTACCTTCCCTCCCCACCTCAGGCCTTTGGGATGTTGGGAGTCTCCCAAAGAATCTGCCTAGGTTCCTAGACACAGGCGCTATTAACTTGGGATGCTCCTCTCAGGTCCTCTGTTTGAAAAGCCATTCCAATAAAGCCACATGTGCAGAATGTGGGCAGCTCTTTCTTCATGTGTGGGACCAGCAGAAGACAAGAGAACCTAACCAACCCTCTTGTTGAGAAGGTGCATGTGGTCACCAAATGGGCAACCTAGCACACCTGTCAAGGTCCAGGAATAGTATGGAGTGGCTATCTGTTTTATCTCTCTATACACCTTCCCCATTTATGTCTAATTTCTTTTTCTTTGGCATCTTAATAAGCTGGTTGTGTTTTGATTCCTTGCCTGCCTAATCCATGTTCACTGATAGCTGAGTGGGTTGTCTGATCTCCAGAACCATTCATGTCCACTACTGTGATTTGGTTTTGAACAGAATTGTTAGTTTCTGCACATTCCTGGGAGTAAAGGTCTTTCCTGATGCATACACACCCTGGTCTAGGTGTATATATACCAGTGTATATATACCAGTTCACTCCACTATTCAGCTGCTGGTCCAGAAAATAAGTGAAACAGGGAAGGGTGCTCTGAATCCACTAGGATCTGCTCCCCTCCAGCTTCCCAACACTGAGGATTATGAATTCTGTTATATCTATATCCAGGAGAATATATCCTCGTTAATATCCTAACGAGGACTTAACAGTAAGTCCTATGAACATTAAGTCATCTCACTCAAGATGTAATGCTCTTGTTTTAACCAAATTGACCATCGACCATGGTGTCCTTCTGGGTCGGCTGGCCGGGTTGGGGCTTGGAGGCACTGTTTTGAAGTGGTTCCGCTCCTTCCTGGCTGACAGATCCCAGAAGGTGGTGCTGGGGGATGCTTGTTCGGCACCCCGACCTCTTGGGTTTGGGGTGCCGCAAGGTTCCATCTTATCCCCCATGCTATTTAACATCTACATGAAACCGCTGGGAGAGGTCATCCGGGGGTTTGGAGTGGGGTGCCATCAATATGCTGATGACACCCAACTCTATCTCTCCTTTCCCCCTGATTCTGAGGAGGCAGTTGAGGTCCTGGATCGCTGTCTGGAGGCGGTTGGGGGCTGGATGTGGGCGAACAAGCTGAAATTAAATCCGGATAAGACAGAGGTGATCTTGGTCCGGAAATCCACAGCTCGGGTACTGGACTATCGCCCTGCTCTGAATGGGGTTGCACTTCCTCTGAAGGAGCAGGTTCGCAGCTTGGGGGTTCTCCTGGATCCACAGCTACACCTGGAGCCCCAGGTGGCGGCGGTGGCCAGGGGAGCCTTTGCTCAGCTTCGGCTGATTCGCCAGCTGCAGCTGTACCTGAGCTGTGCGGACCTGGCCACAGTGACCCACGCCCTAGTGACATCTAGATTAGATTATTGCAATGCGCTCTACGTGGGGCTGCCTTTGAAGACAGTCCGGAAACTACAACTAGTTCAGAACGCGGCGGCTCGGGTGGTTGCTGGGGCACGTTGGTTTGACTCTGTCGAGCCACTGCTTCGGCGACTGCACTGGCTGCCGGTTCTGTTCCGGGCCCAATTCAAAGTGTTAGTTTTGACTTTTAAAGCCCTTTACGGCTCGGGTCCGGGGTATTTGAGGGACCGCCTCCTTCCATATAATCCAACCCGTACTCTTAGATCATCGGGGGGGGGCCCTGTTGACTGTGCCGCCACCAGGAGAAGTGAGAGGGGTGGTGGCTAGGAAGAGGGCCTTCTCGGTGGTGGCCCCCCCCAACTTTGGAATACCCTCCCCTTAGAATTGAGAACTGCTCCCTCTCTGTTAACATTCCGGCGGGGGCTGAAGACCTTTTTATTTCAAAAAGCTTTTAAATGTTGACAGGTTTGGCGGGCTGGCTGGTTTATTATATTTTAGGATCCACTGGGTTTGTTGCTTTTAAATTGTACTGTTGGTGGTTTTAATTGTTTTATTGTATTGTTTTTATATTGTTTTTGAAGTGTTTTTAATGTTAGTTTTTATATTTTGTAAAGCCGCCTTGAGCGCCTTTAGGCAAATAAGGCGGGGTATAAATCTAATAAATAATAATAATAATAATATCCATATAGAGTTGACAGAAATCTTTTGCTGAATCTCTCAGGAATTAAAAGCCAATCTATTTGCTTATTCAGTACTATGCTTTCTCAAATGTTGACATGAGGAAACTTATTTGTTGATTGTAAAAGTAGATTTCCAGTTATTATAATACCAATCCTTGTCAAATACATTTCATCTTTTACTACCCTACATAAACCACATTTAGACTTAATTATACATTGGTACAATTTTCCTGAGTTACATCAATAAAGATTTTTTCAGCCTCTGTTCATAGTCTAAAATGCATTCTTCCCTGATATGTTGTTTTCAGAAAGTGCCTTCACACTAGCCACTGAAAAAGACAATTATTACTTTTATATTTATATTCTGCCTTCCACTCCTAATAAGGAGGTGCTCCAGGTAGATCACAATGTATTAAATATAAAACAGACTTGGTGGATGCAAGCAATCTTATCCATGAAGTATCTTGCACATCTACCTATAATCTGCCATTTTTTTGTACATCCACTATATGATATTTTTATGACATCCATAAATGTACATCGTTACTCCAAGGTGATCATATGTAGGATTGCAGCCTTAATATGTTTGAATAAATGAATGAAATACTTGAAGCAATTTAGTAAACAAAGAAGACCTCTACTACAATAGAAAAACAACAGGTGTCAGGAGGAAAAAAAACCCTTGAATTGATACAAAGAACAAGTTAACCACAGGTATCGCTCAGGGCAAACTGTATTCAGTACTGTTTACACCACAGCTTTTGAAGCAATGCTGAACACTGCCTTGCATTCACAAGCAAATGGTGAATACTGTATTTATTGTTACAGCGTGTGAAGCAAGTATCTTAAATACAAGTAGCACTTCCTCTGAAGGAGCAGGTGTGCAGTCTCTTGGATATAAAAACGTATCTTGCAGGGACAGCCTTAGGAGCTGTGGTGCCCAATTTGAAACATTTTTGTGGGGCCTGGTGGGGCAGGCATCACCTCTGCTGCACAGTCCCCCATTCACAAGACCATGGAGCTCCATTTGTCGTGCAGGCCTCATGATGCCTCAGCATGGAGGAAGACCTGTGGTCCTGCTGGTGCGCAAGCTGAAGAGCGAAGTGCCAACTGCAGGCAATCCACTCACTGCCCTTGCACAGGACCCCCTCAGGCCCAATTGGCCTAAAACTGGTTCCTGCATATCTGGCCACTATCATCCATGACCTGCTCAAATCCTGGTTAGACCATTGCAGTGTGTGCTACACAGGGATAAACATCTTGAAGAATATTCAGAAACTGCAACTGGTACAAAATGATGCTTCTAATTGCTGATGGGGGAACCTCTTCGGGATGACATTGGACTGTCTGATTGGACACTGGCCAAAGGCTCACACCTAGCAAAAGGCCCACCTGGCTAGATTAACCCCTGAACCTTCAGGATGTGTGGCAGTGGTAGCGCTCAATGCAGCATCAGCATATATTTTTCTAGGATGTGTTTGAAGTTAGGATAGACATATTTATTATTATCATCATCATCATCATCATCATCATCATCATCATCATCATCTGTATTTATATACAGCTTTTCAATAAAAAAAGTTTACAAAGTGGTTTAAAATAAGGTAAAGGTAAAATGATTAATATAGAAATAGGTAGACATTCCTCAAAAGAAAGGACGAAACTGAAAAGCAGAAAATCATAATCCTGAAAATGTGCAAAAATCATAGCTTCTCTGTTCAAAGAAACATCCTAAAGCTCTTCTATTACCCACATGAGGCATATTCTGTTCCAGAATATTACCCTAAATTAATCGCCTATCCAGTTTAATCTGGACTAAATGCACTGATTATCTCTACATAGGAAGGACATTGTTTGTAATGACTTGAGAACCATCAATAATTATAAAGCCTGGGGCTTTATAATTAAAACTGGGGCAAAGCTTCCAAAGTTTTTGTAATGAACTCTTATTTTGCATTCAATTTCGTCCCAAAGTTTAGCGTCCGTTATTTTATCAGGTCATGCAACTCTGTGGTGTTTATCACAGTAATTGTGACAGAAGGAACTGATCATTAAGATTTTTCAGTGAAACCGGCTCAAACCAACCAAAGAACCTTTAATTAGCATATGTAGTGATGACTATGGTTAATAAAGTGAGGAAGGTAAATCCTATGATGATGTCAACTCTCATCAACATTTTTAAATTAGTTGGTGAATTAAATTTACTTTAAAAAGCAATTTAATTGAGTTTTCACTGGCCAAAGACAACTTGCATAATTATTTGCATCTACACACAGTACTACAGCATATGTGTACAGTTCTATGGAATTATATCCCATAGAACCTTGCATACATTCACGAAGTACTGAATCTTAAGAGATGCCACCAGAATTTCAGGAATTTCCTTTATTAAATGCAAATAAAGCTATGGACTAGGCATAATGCTAAAGAAACTTAAGATTCCGCTATGATGCACATGAAATTTGTAAATGCTTTTTACAGAGATATCAGTTTCTTGTATGAGCATGCCAATGCATTATTTACTCTCTTTTTTATATCTAGACCTTCCCTGTTCTTCCTTTAACTGGATCCTAAGTTTGTAAGTCACTCCTTACTCCAATGAATCAACCCTGTCAGTCCCTACACCAACTCTGTATGTAAACAGCATCACTGGAAAGAAAAGAAACAACTGAAACTTAACTGTAGCAACAGCATATTTCTCACTTGTTTTAAATAAAACATAAAAGAATAGCCAGAATTGTTACAGTTATAGTGGGATAGAAGCAGTAAATTTAAAAGCAAGGGTGGACTTATGTTTTGAAAGAATGTCGAAGATGGCATTTTTAGGAATTAGCACGGCTATTGCAGGATCAAGATTACGAAATTTGACTACAAATATTGCAGCCTTCTTCCTGATTACAGTGGAATGCTGAGAGCACATATTAGGATTCTGGCACTTTCAATGGCTCCCCAAATGCATTCCAGATTTGTAATTTATAAAGACCTAAGTATGAATAGGACAACATGGCATTCATATCAATAAATGAAATTCTAGTTTGGCACCAACTTACCTCCCATAGAGGCACCCATGCACCTGAAAGACACCTGCATTTCACAGAACAACAATATCACCTTTTGGCAATGAACCAAAAAATGCTAGGCTCTTAGAGGACCATTTTCATCTTGATAAACTACAGAACTTCTTCTACCAGGGAGCTGCTATAAGACCTTTTTTAATCAGGCTGGGATTCAATAGGGTTACCAGATAAAACTGGGACAGAGTGCCTAAATCTTTAACCATTGTATAGAAGAGGGAATTTGTGCAGGTGCAGCTCATCAAGGAAGGGTTTCAAAAGCTGCACCTGCCAAAATTTGCTCTTTGATACAGTGGTTATAGGCACCCTGTCTCCGTTTGAATCTGGTAACCCTAGCTTTCAGGGGAATGTGTTTAGCTGTTATCAGGTAGTATTTATAATTCTCTAGCTGTCATAAATTGATTTCTTCTTAAACTCCTTTTAATCTGGTGTTTAGCTTCAAAATGTAAACTTCACAATGAGGTAAGCTTTCATTTTAAATTAAATGTGAAAGCAGATCCCTGAAATGCGCCTTTTGTAAAATAGTTAAAACAGGCATCCAAACAGTTAAGGCTCCTCTGTAATAAATACACAGATATATTGTGATCTTTCATACTGGATCACTGAGAAAGTCATTCATAAATAGCTATCATGCTGGCAGACATTGTGTTAATTTCTTATTTATACAACAGGAAATAAGTGTTGCACGTCAGGCATTATGACACAGTACATTATCTGAGTAAATGTTGATGATAATGGCAATTAAAGTAAGGCTTAATTAGTCAACAATGGAGACTTGAAACTGTGAGGCACTTTCAAGTGATGAGTATGATTAACTATGAAAACTGAAACAGAAAGAAAAAAGAAAATGCTGCTCAGGAATGAAATCTCTCTTCTTTACACAGAACATAAAATTGGTTCAAACAGTTAATCTCTCAAATCATTTTTTCCCAAAAATGGTAACATTGGGAGATTTTGCTGTCCTGAGTTTAACAGCTATAGAGAGGAGGGTTCCCCACCCCAAGTCCCTGCTGGTATTTCTTTACTGAAGATCTTGCACAACATCTTCACACAAACCTCCAGGACTCTCCAGAAGTCTTGTGGAATCAGCGGTACTCTCCTGGGGACCAATGAGATCAGCTGGGGAAACTTTCAAGCCTATCCAGTGCTCCTCTCTGGCCTATACTGCACAGAAGTTCAGTCCTGAGTGTCTATGCTGCTGCCACTTCTAGAAGCAGAGGGAGTGCTGACATCATCACCACCTGCACACCCGCATCTCTTTCCTAGCATCTGAGACACTGAGCAGCACAAAGCCAAGGAGACGTGGCAGCAAAAGCAGAAGAGATAGTTGAAAAGTGGATCCTTGGGGATGGGGAGGTTGAGAGGCTCACATGCACAAACAGAGGTAAGAGAGGAAAGATTTCCATTACCATTAAGTTATCGATTGAAAAAAAAAGTGAGAGTTGCCACTGCCCTGCCCTGCCCCAAATGAACTCAAAACATACACTGAAGCTGCATCTCTTCTCCTCAAGTTCTCATCAGTATGCCTCTAAATCTCATTTTTCCTTTTTTACTGGTATTATGGCATAGAGTTGTTTTTTTTAACTGGAGCTGCCCCCACCCAAACCAAACCCATACATGAAGCAGCCCCCTCCCCACCCCAGCCTGGCATACCTTTGTCCTAAAAAAAACATTTAAAATGGAGGTACAGTATATAAATAAGAAATTTTACTATATAGATAGGTCTCTTCCTATTTTGGATCTCTCACTATTTTAAAAGAGATAAATCCATTTCAAGCAAAAATATAACATTATGTTCAATGGGGCTGAGTCTCTTGTAAATGTGTTTCAGATTGCAGCCTTAATTAAATCATTTGTGTTGGGAGAAAACATCTCTAGGAATGGCTTCAATAAGACCCTATTTCCTCAGCACGTATGTCTGGCTTAGCCCCAAAAAAGTACTTGTTATCTACTCCAGGTTTTATCATGCAGAGTGTGATATATTTGAGTGCCTTTAAAAGCCCACTTCCTACCTTCCTGCATCTCCCGCCCCCCACGGCAAGACAACAGTCATGTGTGAATGCATTTCAATTTTTTACAAATGACAGATGGGGAACAGGGGAGATCCAAGCACATTTTTTTTTCCCTTCCTGGAACAAGGAACAGCTGGAGGGGACAAGTTGATTGGGAAATCCACATAGGATGGCTTAACCTAAAACAATGCCCATGGTAGCTGTTTGCAAAAACATTAAAGTCTGTGCTCTTCTGTCATGTCTAATCTGTCAGTTAGCCATTTTCTAGGTTGTGTTGTAGTTGGCATTAAAATTGGTGTTCCATTTGGACTTTGGTGTGTCTGCCTGACTCCTGATTCTGAGGACAGACTTTCCACAAGCTGGTCTACAGAAGCATGCATGGATCCACACCTAAGAAAAATTATACTGTATGGAGCTCCTGATCAACAGAAAAAATAGCAAAACCTAGTGCACTGCCCCCCTCTAGGAATTCAACTGGTTTCATGGCTGATTCTGAAATCAAGCCTTAAAAATTAGGCCAAGGATTTAGCAGGCCAAGGATTTAGCAGGCCAAGGATTTAGCAAAACCTTTAGCAGGCTTACTATAAGTAATGGCTGACGGAATAATTCCCACTCACTCCCATAGCTATAAATTCCTGAAGTCGTATTAATTGCAATGGCTGTGAGAAAGCATCACATGAACAGTTTGTGAAATTCAACATGTCTCCTTTACTTCAACTGCAGCATGTGATTTACCTCTGAAGATGTCTTTGCACGCATAGTAAGTGTTGTCACTTGGTCTGCATTGCCTGATATCGGAGCAGGCTGGCTTTGCTCTATTGAAGGTGATGCCTTAGGAGGAAAATCTGTCAAAGAAAGGTATTGTGTTAAAAACATTCTGGCAAAAAACTCACAACTTTGAGACAGATGTTAAATTTCCTCGAGTTAATCAGGCAAAAAAGATAATACCTCCGAAGTTGTGTTCAGTCCATTAACTGCAGTGCTACCTGCCAATGGCTGGATCTGAGTGCTAAAAGCTTTCATAATTTTCTCTGATAAATGGCAAAGCCAGACAGACTCAAATGTCAACAGAGCTCTCCTGTTCTTACCCGCTAACTCTGCTTCTGTCCTCAGTGTGCAAAACAAGTCTCCTTTTTTCCAATGAGAGAAATTGACATAAAGAGCAAACTGTTCTGCTTGTTTATGTGAAAATTAGATGTGGGAAACTAGAAAATCAAGGCTGGTACCATCCTTCTTTGCCACCAAATCTTCCAATTAGTATTTAAAAGGACTGTTATTACTGCAAGATGGCAGGCATGTGTTTCACATTACAAGCAACTGACAGGGAATTTAGAGACCATTTGAAAGATAATGGAAAACTTTAAAGGCCGTAGCCCTGTGACAAGGGTATGTATCTGGAGACAAATGGAAAAATATGTAGCAGTAAATGAACTGATATGTAGACCCATTTCTGTAATAATTAACTGCAGTTTCAGTCAGATTCACTTAATAAGGGCTTTCTTACACTCTACTTCTTTTAATACTTCATACACAATTATTCCAATTTATAGATTTCTTTCCTTGGCTAACGCTGTAGGACCGCAGCGAATTACCCCAAACACTGCCATTCTTGCATTATTTTGCTCATATCTTTGTATGCACAGATGTGACCCACAAGTATGTGCACATCTTTAAAAAGTAATGTGAAGCCGTTTTCAGTGAACACTTGTCCTTAGCCCTGACTCAGCGACAATCTCACAGATCAATCTCTTAAGGTTCAGCCAGAATGTTTGGCTGACCAGCTTGATCTGCACATTGATGCAATTGCAAGATACAAACGGTGCTGAGACAAATAGCATTAAGTTAGAAGGACAAAATCTTGCCTTTCTTTCACAGGATTTTACTTACAGTCGAATCCAGACCTGGTGCTGTGCTGGCACAGGACGCCTACGCCAGCTCATGAGTGTCACAAAGGCATGTTTGTGCTGACTTATGAGCTAGCCACACCAGCATGACGACATGTACCAGCTCACATCCCCAGACAGGCTGGTGCAGGTGAGTGTAGCACCAGGTGGGGCAAGGGGTAGGAAGACGTTCTGGGGGTGGGGAAGGGGTATTTCTGGGCAGAGAACAGAACCGGGGGAAGTTCGTGCCCAGGAGAGGGGAGGATCAGTGGCAGCAGAGGACACCGTATCCTACTCCCAGGCCTCAGTCCTATACAGGCTGCTTGGATTTGCGCAAGCTAAATAGTGGGCACAGAGCCGAGTAGCCCCATAGGGCAGGCTGGAGTTTGACATGGAGTAAGGGGGAAAAAACCTTATCCCAAGGCAACCTCCAGCAGCCTCTAACCCCATGCTGGATACTGTGCAGGCCATGTAGGACTATCAAGAGATATCTGGTCTCTTTTTTGGTCTCTCTCCTAACAGCCAATGAGTAGAATGGTTATTAACTATCATGAATGCATTGTAGCATTCAGGTATATTAGTCACTGAACATTTTAATGCTACCTTTGTCTTGCTTAGCTAATCCTGCATAAATATCTATTTCAGCACACCTGTATAATTTTGGTACTGGCCAACTCTAGCTCTACCAATTAATCTCAGCTTTGAAGAGTATCTGTAATTCTAAATTATGGACTTTTACAGTAGAACTGGGCAACTCCTACAACTTGTCTTGGCCACATTCACCATAGTCGTATCCAGACAGTATTTTGGCTGTAGTTTTCCTGAAACATTACCTATCTTTGCACAGGAACAATATAAATTGACTTATTGAAGAGCTTATCTAACATTTGTCTAGGAAAGAACTTGTTCTCAAAATGGAGTGAGATTTGCCATCTTCAATTACATTATTTTATATTCTCTACTGAAACACTTTTACCATATTTTGTGTCCCCAAACATTGCAAGGATTCTTGCACGACTTCACCATATTATTGCTGAGCAACGTGCCCACTGTTATTTTCTCATTTTGTGAAAATGGCAAAATGGATTTGGAATTTGACCAAGAGCACACAGTGGATTCAGGGCCATGCTGTAATTTCAATTGATAAAGTTCTGAAAGGCATACTGTTGCACTGCAATTTAAACTTGTGATGCTTACGTTGGAAATTTTCTGAAGGAGGAAACCCTGCAGCAGGATCTGAGGCTGGCATGATTGGTACATAAGGTTTGCCAAAAGTCTTTTGGTGAAAGAGCATTGCATGCGAAGTGCGTCTCCTTGTCCGACGTGCTATTTCACGCTCATTGTGCAACAGCTGTTCATCTGTTAATAAGGCAATGATTTGCTTAGACTTCTCTCTCACATGAAAACCTATGGAAAAATGAGAGGAGTGTTTGGTAAATCTGGATGGAGTCTGTTACCCTGTTCTGTGCTGCTTGCTAGACCTTTCACGGGACTCTATAGCTACACAAGGTGTCACATATGATGTTTCATTTCACTTGTGTTCCACATTGTCAGGAGCTGGGCTTCCCAACATCAGGATGCCACAATGGATGGGTAGACAGCCTGGAGAAACCCCACCCAGGCAAGGAGGAAGTGGGGCCCACCAAATTGCCTGGCAGTGGGAGGCCCCACATGAAGTCACCACAAACAATGGGTGCTGCTGCAACTGTAGAAAAGAATGGCCTATCAAACTTCTGAGCAGCAAGCACAGGGCTTAGCAATGTGTGTGTTAGCCCTGGCACATCTGGGCAGCCACAACAGTAAACCATGACAGAAAGGCAAAGAAGCAAGCATGGACAATTCGTCCATTATAGGAGCTTGCAAAAGCCCAAGCAGCAACAACTTACCATACAAGGGGAGTAAACTGGGAACAGTGGGAGGAAAGAAGGAAACAAACCATGAACCCATGGCTAAGCTGCAATGCAAAGTCATCTCAGGCCTTGGAAAATCTCAAAAATATGTAATCTAAATATAGGAAGTGGTGGTGGGGGGAGGAGCTTAATATTGTCTTCTACTATACATGTATTTTATATTTTTATGTGCTTTATAATTCAGATATGCTTTTTAATGTGGCTGAATGTTACCTTGGGTGCCCTTCAGGGAGAAAGGCAATATATTTATCTATATATATAAAAAAAAGGACGTGTGTGTATGTATATATGTTCCGCATAGGCTCCGCAATGCCTGGACCGATCGACACGAAATACACCTTGCGGCCTGGCGACAAACACTACGGGGGTCAGACCCCCCCCCAGCGCCCTCGGGGATGGGGGTACAGGGGGGTCCCCATGTAAAAACGGCCAAAATCGGCGTCAAGTCCATAGTTTCCAGGGTCGCCGAGACGAGCGGCAATGCTCCCGACACCGTTGGAGTCCGGGTTCGGTCCTCCCTCGACATGGGGGGCCAGATGGGGTGCGAGACAAAATGCCCACCATGCCCTGCTGGAACGCCTGGACCGATTGGCACCAAACTCGGCATGCGGAAGGCTAGCGGCCTGGCCACAAACACTGCGGGGGTCGGGGGCCCCTGGCGCCCCCAGGGGTGGTAGTGCGCAGGGGGCCCCACGTGAAAATGGTCAAAAACGGCCGAAATTGGCGTTGAGTCCTTAGTTTCCAGGGTCGCCAAGGCAAGCGATGACGCTCCCGACGTCGTTGGAGTCCGGGTTCGGCCCCTGTCGGCGTGGGGGGGCAAGAAGGAGTGCAAAACTCATAAACTCTGGAAGATCATTTTGTTACCTCGGCAACACTGGGTTACAAAAAGCTACTTTGATATAAATAAGGTCACAATCCTAACCAATTTTCCACCACTGACATAGAAGCCTCCTCAAAGTAAGGGAATGTTTCTTCCCTTAATTTGAAGCTACATTACCCCAGTGCAGCCACACCCTGAAGCCAGCTGATGTAGGAAACTACCAGCATGGGGAGAAAGAATCCCTATCTGCTAACAGAGTGATAACTAGTATGATTAGGGCAAAGTTTTTACTGCACAGCCTCAAAGATGGAGCAGTATCTGAAAGAGAAACACACAACCTGAACTGCCATCTCATCTCTGCAGAACTGTGGTCCCTCCACAAATTATCTGACAAACAGCAAAGCAGCAGGTGTCAGTGAGGTCTGACCGCACCAGTTATATAACTCTGTCAGGGAGTTTGCAAAGCAACAGGGCCTGTCTGGAACAAGAGAGTCAGCAACTCTGCAGAGGCACAGCCAGGATTACACTGAGGGCTGCTGCCAGGCATGCTGGGGCTTTCCTTGTGGTGGGCTCTGTACTTCCTGTGTTCTCTTTCCCTGTTAGGAAGCTGCCCGCGGAGAACAAAGAGAAACACGAATGAGCAAAACATATGATCTTAGCAGCACTTGGTCTTTGGAGAATACTCAGTGTTTGTGAAAGAGAGTGATAGTACCTGGGTACATATACTGCCTTACATGAGACAGGTATGCAGAATCAATATGTTGTGACATGGGGTTTCATTTCCTCCTTTGCTTATCTATGTGGGGTGCATTGTCCTTGCTCCCCATCTTGGGTGTTTTGGGGGCATGAGTCCCTGCAGTAAGAGTTCTGAGAAAACAAGTTTTAGCAAGATATCTTGCCATACCTGTTCTGAGGGTGGCAGTTATTTGTACAAAATGCTTCCTCTGTTCCATGCAAAGCATTATTTCTCCATAGTTCCCATCACCACAGTTCCCAAGTGTGCACACACAATGTGTGCACAATATGAGGCCAGAGAAGAAGCCCCATGGTGCATGCCCTATTATCTGTTCTCTAGGGCAGGGGCTTCAGTACGCGGGTTGGTGTGCTTTGATTGGCTGCAGAGTGTAGTCTGTATCCACTGCAGGAAAGCGGGTGAGGAAGAGGGATGGCAGCAATGAAATTTTCTGCTGTTTCTCCTTCCCTATTGTTATCTAGTGGTTTGGGGGTTCCTGTACCAGCTTTGATGTTGGCAATGGGGGGCAGAGTGGGTGGATTAGGCCCAGGGGAGGGGTGGGATCAATGACACCAGAGTGTGCCATATCCAATCCCATTTCACAAGCCTGATTTGCTCACATAAATCAACTTGGACCTGTGCCAACAATATAACTGGTACAGATTCAAATTGACCCACTGCAGCTCCTGGGGTTTACCCCGAGGTAAAATTCCCCAATGTGATGCAGCATATTCCACATCAGCACCACTGCATCGGTGTAGGGGATTTTAGGTAGGATTGGGGGTGTAAGATTGTCCTACAAGACTACAGACAATCATTTATTGGCTATGACCCTCATGTCAACAGGAGATGAAACAATACAATCCTCAGCTTCAACGCCATTACCAAAACAATGACAAAATAATGCTGGGATGTTGCTTCATTATGAGTTACTTATCTTGCCAAGAACATAAATAAAAATAAGTGGCACATTTAAATCATTAAAACACACATTACTTATGTCACAGTTGGAATGTGTTTGCATGCATCATATACGCATCCAATTTGCCTCATGGATCCAGTCTATCATCATCATAATTCATCTAATCAGAGATATGCCTGAGAAAGTCTCAGAGCTGATGAACTGTTGGCTTCATCTACCAGCTGCTGAAAGATTCCCAGCAAGGGCTGTTAATAATTTAATACATTTACCAGTGCAATATTTTTAATTATTTATGACACTAAGGGTTTTTCTGACTTTATTGGATTCACACAGGAGTCCCCATCTTTTAATCTAACACGTCACCTATTGAATCCAGCCTACTACGATCCAAAAGCACTGCAATTCAATCTATATACGGCACTTTTAAAGCAACCAATGCTTCAAGTAGTATTTATCATTACATCACACTTTGTGCAAAGGGTCCCTTCCAATCCATATATTCCGACAAGCCCTTAATGTATTCATTAGACATTCAGTAAAATGTTCCTCCATGAGTTCATTTGAGTTACTTGTTGCCATTTTTGGTACTGTCCCAAGGAGATCCTATAGCAGCTATTTTCAACCAGTGTGCCACAGCACACTGATGTGCCGCGAACGGTCCGCACATGTGCCGTGGGAGTTTAGGGAATTTAGTAGTAGGCCAATTTATTAGTAGGGCTATTAGGGAATGTGAGCACCCCACCAGCAGCAGCAGCATGATGTGCCTTGTCAATTGTCAAAAAAACTGATGGTGTGCTTGACAATTTTAGTGAACTGTCAGTTTGCCATGAGATGAAAAGGGTTGAAAATCACTGTTCACAAATTCTATTCTAAAAATAAAATGGAAAATCAAAAGTATAATAGGACTTGTTTCAGAACTGTTTAAAATGTGAACAATTAGATCGATAGTCCTCTACTTAACATCAACCTCCAATACAGACGCACAGACATACACCCCTTAATTGATCACACACCCCTTAACTGATTTTGCCAAATATTTTAGCTTTACCTTGATCCTTTCCAGCCTCATCTAAATGATGGAAGTCCTTTAACATCTGAATGTTAAAGTACCCCTCTTGACAATGCTGTATGACTTTCTTTGATCCATTCTTGAGGAGATAATCCACTAGCGTGAGAGACTTGTACACATGCCTCCAGTTCTTTCCATGGTCATTCATTCTATGCCATATCATGCCCATAATCTCAGAAAGAGAAACTGCATTGTACGTCAGGTCACTTATCTCTAACATCAGAGAACTGGAGGGGCCCCAAGGATCATTTGAAGTGGCTTCTCTAACTTTTATTTCAGCCTCAGAATAGTGTTTCACAAAGTTCTTCACATGCCTTCTGAGTGCCATGGATGTAACAGTTGCTTGGTTTATAAAACTAATGAGAAATTACTAGACGTTATTTGCTGCGGTGTAATTCTCTCGTTCCATTCTCTCATGCAGTAAACTACGGATCTGCAAACAGAACAGCGGAAGATTGATATGTTACCATTTGAAGTTTTGAAAGAGAGAGCACTTTTCATGGACTTTTGTGGGTTGTCATTTCTGTTCTTAAGAGAGACATTGTGTCTTCAACAACTGTTATGACAGACAAGTCCAAACTGAGTGGCAACCCAAATGGGCTGGACATTGTGTTTACAGGAGTGTCAATTTGAGATAATTGGGCAGTAAGCTAATTAACATAAATCAACAATACTATGGCTATGAACACTGCACTTGAGAGAACTGGTTCAAACTGCACTTAAAAACAATACAAACAACAGCAGGGAACATCTTGGGTAATCAATTAAAAAGGGACAGCCATAGCTGAAAGGCTGTTGATCCTGGTTCTAATGGTGACCTTGCCACTGATTTGTTGAGTTTGGTATACCAGAATAAAACCTATCAATTGTTCATTGGTCCAATCTTTGCATGAACAAAAATAGAAGAGATTAAAATAATAATAATTAATAATTAATAATTAATAATAATGCTAGTATTTATATATCGCCTTTCTTTCGTCATTAGATTGCTCCTCTGACTTTAATTCAAGGTGGTTTACATAGGCAGGCTTTATTTCTCTAAACCCCCAAGGGGTTTTTACAAATTACAAAGAAGTTCTGTCTTTCAAGAAGTACAACAACATACAGATGGAACTTTCGTGGTCTAGTCCTTCTTTCTGGCCACACAATTGCTTTCCTGCTGGCTGATAGACGGCTTCTCTGTTCCCTATTTTAGTGTTTACTATGAAAGTTCCTTGGCCATGGGTAGAAAACTAAAATTGAATTCTCCGTTTTGATGCTATATTTCTGATCCTCCGAACCATGGTCTGAAAGATCAGGAACATGCTATTGGCTTTTATATTCTATCCTCCCTTTCCTGGTTTGTATGACATGATATACCATTCAGGCTAAGCACTGACCAGGATTCCCTCCAAGCAATGGTTTGTAAATTTGATTCAAGTCATGATTTGGAGGCAGTTTCCGATTAGGACTGACCCACAGTTTTCCCCAGCTCTCACATCATGGAAAATAGTTATGCAAACCAGGAAAGGCAAGAAGTTATTTGAGCACAACAGGAGAGGGGCAAATAGAGTGCTGTGTGTGCCAGATTTGTGGGAGCCCTTGGCCAAGTGGCCTTACAAGCCCCCCCCCCCAGCAGCAGCAGGGGGGAAGAGGGCAGCCATGCTAGCATCACAATCTTCTTTTACCTACAGTATAATGCAATGCCCCTGCCCCCAACCACCATTGGGCATAATGGTGGGTGGGGCATTGCAGTATATAGGAAAAGAAAGATGGTGACACCAATCCAGTGACTGAAAATGCTTCAAGCCATCACTTTTGCTACTAAGGTAAGTCTCTCCCACACTCTTGCATGGGCTAAGCAGCACTTTCAAAACACTTTTCAGCAGCCATACCAAAGATGGCCACCATCTTTTTTGGTCAGGGCTCTATTTCAAGCCCTGGATTTGCCCAAGGTGGCTGACCCTCCACCATCAGCTTGTTCTCAGTCTAATCCACACGTGGATGGATCAGAAATATGACATTTGAGTTGAGCCAATGTTGTACGAACAGCTCTGCCATGCTTGTTACTTGTTAAATGTGTACAGAATTTCCTGGTGACTGATCTAATACCTTAATAAAAAGTTAAGAGTTTGCAGCAAGAAAAATAATTTCAGTGAAGAGCTAGGATGACTAGGGCTGCAATCCTATACACATTTACATGGAAATAAGTCCCACTGAATTCAGTGGGGCTTACTTTTGAGACATGCTTAGGATTGTACTATAGGTATCCTGCTTATCCTCCTGTCTAGATTCAAGAGAGAACAGCAGGGCCGCATATTTTGCACCTTCAGAATATGAATGAAGCACTTCTTGTTATCCAGCGTTCTGTGCAGCTCTAAAAGGAAAACCAGAGCCCATTTGCCTGACAGCCACTGTTAAAATGTGGAAATGATGTTGCTGTACTGATTAGCTCATTGGATATCACAGCTGGTGCCAGCAATGGGGGCTGTGTTTGGGTTGCTACAGTGATGGAATAAAAAAGCAAAACAAAAAACCCACACACAGCCTCCACCCAGCTTAAATCACTGTGAATTGCCATTCACCTCTTTATGAAATGTTCCTCCTACTCCTCTCGCTTCATTTCATTAGTTAGCTCCAGAACGGGTAGGCCTTTGTGCAATTCCTGACCAAGGCACCAGAGAATACTGCCATGATCATGTATCAAATTGATTTCAAGCTCTGACATACATCCAGCCTTGGCTAGAGACACAATCTGTAATCAGATTTTACATGCACAAATGGCAAAATATTAAAATTCATGACAAATGTGTTTTCCACCTCCCTCCACATATTTTGTCCTTTCTGACACTATTATACATTCCAATTAAAGGTGTTTGAAATGTAGGGCAAAACAGGCATTTGAAGTAAAAAGTCAAAACGTTACCTTTGGAAGGTTTACAAGAAGTTAATAATCCTTTTGATCAAAAAAAGGCACATCCTCAAATAAGTCAGACAGAAAATATTAGTTTAATTAAGATTTTGTGAGAAGAAGAATCAGACACCAAAAAGCAGGAGAGAATGGAATCTTTATTAGGAGGGAATTACACTTTCCCATCTGCCAATTCTCCCTCATTTGCACTTCAAATGCAGTCAATTCTTATCTGTATTACTTCTGCAGATAAAATTTTCATTTTGTAATGTATTTCAATGAATCTATTAAAATTTTCAATCAAAGGATTTGCTCTTTACTTTTGTATACATTATTCATTTCAGGCAGAGACGCACTGTGACACCAGATATGCAACAGCAAATGTTGATCTGTTGTTTCACAAGACATTTATAGGTAAATCACAACTTGCTACAAAGGAAAGTTTGGCCCTATTTCCTTTTCTTGGGTCTGTCCAACTAAATAGACCAATATAACACAGTTGTTTGGCAGAAACATTCCATATGATTTTATAAAAGTCAATGCCTACAATACAATAAAATCAATTAAAAACCAGTCAGAAAACCAATAAAGTATTCAAGTCTACAATACGTTTAATATTTCTCCACTGCTCACCAAAATAATATAGTCTGAGCCAACCTCTTAAAAACCAAAATCAAGTGGATCTGCCAAATCTCTCCAGGGAGGGAGTTCCATATGCTGATTCTCATTAGGGTAAAAAAAAACTCTGTACATGTGCAGAAACTCAAGGTGTCAACACATTTGTAGAAAGATGGAAATCTTTCTACCTCACACAAATCTGTGCAATTGCGCAATTGCTTCACAGAGCAAATCTTTGCACAACTTGTTTTACAGTTTTGGCACCTAAAAGCCCTTTATAGAGCTCCACTACCAGAAAATTAGTGTTGTGTGTGCCAAATAAGCAAAAAAAGGGGGGGGGGCTAACCTGAGCTTTCGCCAAAACACAGTCACAGCCCCACACAAAGGACAGCATTTTGGGGTTGGTTTGATTGTGGTTGCTGTTGGTTTTTAACTCCACAAATTGTACCTCACATTCCTACCTGAAGGAGCAGCTCAGCTGCGACAGTTAGAAAGCGACCCTGCTGTGTTTAAACTGCCATCAATCATTTGCAAGGCACGCCCCCTTCTACTACTACTCCAATCAGAATGTTTACAGCTATGGCCCCGCCCCCTTTCCTAGTTGCAAAGCAGAGCTTTCCCTTCTAGAGCTGTGTGGCTTTCAGCTTCTGACAATCATTCTTCTGGCCCCGCCTTCTCCATCTTCCTAGAAGCTGCCTGTGCTCTAGCAGTGCTCAAGCAGAGGCATGGAGGTAGAATCACTGAGTCCACATCTCTGTCGAATTAATAGGAACCTAGTGAAGCCAGGGGGCGGGCTTAGCAGCCATGTTGGTTGACTCAAAACAATCCTTATTCCAAGCATTTCAGATTGCTTTTCTGGTACTGTTTAGGACTGAATCATTTACTCCTGAAACAAAAACTTACAAAAATAAAAACGTGTGATCGTGTAGAAACATTATTGGTAACCTTATTATGATTTAATATGCACTTACAAGGTTTAATTCCGCATAATATATTACTGAACATACCGGACGAAATGCTACTTGCTGTCTATTTAAACTCGGATTGCACTGTTTTGACAGACTTATTTTTTGAGATCTACACAACCAAAAATAAAACGGACATGCCCCATAAAAAGAATGTCTGTTAATGTTCAGAATTTCATAAGTATTACAGTAGGAAAATTACATTAAAATCTCTTCATGACACAAGTAGTTGTCAATATGAGAGGAATTTTTTTTACTTCTAGACTACGAAGAGTATTTTTGAAAACTTCTACACTCACCCCCCCCCCCAAAACAAATTCTGTTAATGTCCAGAAGTTCAAAAATATTACTGTAGAAAATGGAAGGCGGGAAAAAAAGTGTAAACGGGAAGGGGGGAAAAAGGAGGGGGGAAATATATATTTTTTCCTTCTAGACCATTAACAGTGGGTGTCAGAAAAAGGTGAATAAGACTGCTAGGAACAACAAGAAATTACACAGCTTCAAAAATAATGCACTAACTGTTTAAGTGAACGGTCATTTTATTGAACCGATGTAATGTGAATACATGAATCTTTCCGTGGAAATTAAATCCCATTTTTCGTTCAGCGATTCGCACACCCATATGCAGAACACACAGGCACGCTTAAAGAGGTTGAGATTAACTTTTACACGCGTGCAGGGAGATTTTTATTCGTGAATTCGCGGCAATCCTCCTTGGCGGGAAAGATCTGCGTCAGCCATATTTGTTGACCCGGAAGCTTCAAGATTATGATGTCATGCGGACTCCAGTGATTCTACCTCCATGAGCAGAGGGCATAACTTGACACAGGTTGCAATGTTTCCTGGGAGTAAGCCCAACTGAACACACTGGGATTTGCTTCTGAGTAGATATGCATAGGATTGTGCTGTGAGATAAGCTTTTGAGGGGAGTCAGACACATTGTGCAGGAAAAGTCCTATGAATGACTATCTGCTGCTATGATGTTCTAATGCAGGGGTGGCCAACCTTTCAGCTTTAGGGCTCCTAGATCTTTAACAACTGTGCAGAGGAGGGAACGTGCACAATTTTTAGAGGTTCAGGAGACCTGAAGTTGAAAGGTTGGCCAACCCTGTTCTAATGGATCTCTGTTCAGAGGCTGCATATTTCTGGATACCAGCGAACCAAAGAAAAGCCTATTGCATTTATTATGCATGCTTGGTGGGCATGAATAAGCTGATCTTTGCTGGAAACAAACATGTTTTTTTGTTACGTGTGAGATACAGGAAGATACAGGAAGCTGGACTAGATGGGCTCTTGGCCTGATCCAGCAAGGCTTTTCTTATGTTCTTAACAAAGCTTTCTGCCTTTTTCATTTTTTTCAAATCACAAAATCTGAAAAAATAACATTTTCAGACACCTCTAAATGTGTCACCAATTTGTTAAAAGTAGATGGGGGGAAGGAAAGCAAGGATGGACAAGTTTCAAGTTTCTGGAAAACAGACTTGGGCTGGATGACTTAAAACATGTTATAATACCAAAAACTTTGAGTTATAGGACACGTCCTGTTATATTAGCCTCAGGCAGATGTTGAAATCCATGCCCAGAAGCATGGGTGAGGGACAGTGGACAGTGAGAGCTCAGTGGCACACACTACAGGCAACCCACTCATATTTGCTCTTCATAAGGGCAAGAGGCAATTGCTCTCTCCATGGAGAGAAAAAAAACCATGTGATCTGGAACACTGATGTTCTAAAGGCAAAACTAAAAGCACATCAACGGGGACATGGCTTACCAGTGCTCTCGTGGAAGTGCTGTCACCGTGGAGACTCTCCATGGCAATAGCATTTCTGAGCAGGACCGCATGATTTGGAACACTGAGACCCCTAGCATTCCAAATCACGGAGCAGACCCTCCCCAGGTACAGCATTTATTGCTGCAAATAAACACTGAGCTTATGATGGGTGTGGACGCAGGGCACACTTACTGGAGCACTCTCGCTTCCCCTGTCCACATATTTCTATAGGTAGGTTGAACATGGGGTGCCGTCTCCTTCTGTTGGATGAGCATCCCTTGGGTATGATTTCTGTGCAAGAAAGCTGCATTAGGGCACAATCTTAACCAACTTTCCAGCATTGACATAGCTGTGCCAGTGGGTCACGTGCTGCATCTTGCAGTTAGAGGGTAGTCACAGAGGCCTCAAGGTAAGGGAATGTATGTTCCCTTACCTTGGAGCTGCATTGCCCTTACCCTGGTGTTGGAAAGTTGGCTAGGATTGGGCCCTTAGATGATCAATGAGATCTGTTCTAGCTGATAATGAGTATCTCGCTTAGATAGTACAGTATAGACATCCATGATAATCTAAATCACTCCATTTGTAATTTTAAACTGTGCCTAGGAGATTCTATAGGGTTGTGCAATAAGAGGAAACCCCTTATAGCAGATACAGAACATGTGACAAGTGTGCAGGGAAATTCTCAGCCTCAAGGGACTTTAAAAAAGCCCAATATATCTCTTGACAATTAAAAGAAATAAAAGAAAACCACAACAGTTAACTAAGCTTAAGCCAACACCCAGCTTTCCGAGATGTCACATTTGAGTTCCTACATGACTTGTGGTTTTCTTCTCAATTGTGTGATTGGCTGAACTTTGAGAGAGGATAAAGGGGGAGAGATTTGAGTGGTGAAGGCTATGTATGGTTGTGAATGGGTCTAACTTTTTTCTGTGTTTTAAAAGAGCTTAGCCTGAAGAACAGAACATGGCCACATTCCTTGATCATGTCTTATGAAACTCAACACCAAGAGTACCATTTTGCTTCTGTCTGAGTGGGAGCTCATAAACAGAAGTAAAGCGGAGACTTCATCCTGCCAAGTCTACTGTCAGAGGTACGTGGTTTTCATGTTTATGTGCAGTGCAATACTATGGATGTTTACTTAGAAGGAAGCCTCATTTGGTTCACTGGGACTTCCTCTGTAGTAAACAGGTTTAGGATTGAAGCCTTAAATGTCTTTATCATTAGTTCAAACCATAGTTGAGGATATGTACAATCCAAGGTTAGATAACATGGAATCCAGTTGTCGTAAGGTTTAAAACAGGCGACCAAAATAGTCTTGATACTGGGGAGTTTTTAAATGGCAGATATGTGGGGATGCATTAGCCTGGATCTTGAACTGTCAAGGTGACTTTTATTGCTTGCACTAAGGGCCACAATAGTGGGGGAAACAATGAATGAGCTATTGCAATTGGCAGTGCCTTGTGGGTGTAGCCCTGGGGAAAAGCTCTGAACTTGGCCCTCATGGTGACCCCCCATTCACACCCCTGTGGCACTACTTGTACCACTGCCATCAGCACCAGGGTTCAGGGCTCAGCCCAGACAAGAGGGCCATCTGTTGGCAGCGGGTCCTTGGCCAGTGTCCATCCTGGCCACCCCTAACATCAGGCCAGGAGACTGGTCTCCTGGACAAACGTCCTTGTTTCATTCATACTTGCAGTATCCATAGACCATTTCCAAGGAAAGCATTTTTGATTGATAAGGGAAGTAGCACCATCAGAATGTGTGCAAGGTAACATGCTGATTTTCCCACATGTGCTCATTATGAATTACGGGAAGATTCTAATATTATTGTAAAGTATCGCTGGAAAAGCAATTCAAATTGGAGAGGAATTACTGTCTTATTTAGGCTACCATCCAATACACATTTACCTGGGCGCAAGCCCCATTGAACAGAATGGAACTTCTGAGGAGACACGCACAGCATTGTTTTCCCATAGTTGTAATTCTAGTTGCCTTCAAGCCCAAATTTGTTGCATGATTTGAAATAGAATAAAAAAAGGAGATGCAGCATGCTGGCAATGTGATGCTGGCCCAAACTATGGTCTTACCCTGGTTGTATGCAGTGTTCCTGGGTGTCAGTCATGCATTTCTCCTGGAGGTCAAGTAAAGTGTGCAAACCTAGCTTATTCCTAAATCATGATTAGAACAAACCAGGAACCCGACTTTTCTAGAAAGTAGAAACCTTCCTTCCATTGTGCACCAGAGATCAAGCAAGCCTGCAACTCTGGAATATCATGAGGAACTGCAATAAAACCATGGTTCTATATAACATCTGAACCAGGTCATTGTATTATTTTTCCCTAGGTTGCAAATAATTGGCAAGAAAAGAATAAGTCTTTTAGAGGGACTGCAATAAAGTTTTTATTATTTATTAAGGGGGACTAATAGCTCCAAGGAGCTTCCTGCCTAAATTCACACTTTATAAACATTAATTTGATGAATCTGACTTTTGTTTTCCCATGCAAAGTTATACCTGTCCTTCCAATGAAGTTCTCAGATCTTCCAGTACTTTGCTCTGTATGAAAGCAGAATGAACCTGGGCATATTGTCCAAGCAACATTGCAAACAGGGAGAAAAACCCACCTATATTATCTTGGTATGATAAACAAACACGTATTGTTTGCAAATAACCTTTACCATTTTATAGTATGCGGCCTTTTCAATGCATTGCAGCAGCAGCAGCAGCAGTAGACATGGCCTTTTCAAGACATTGCAGATCATTCCTTTGCACGCCTGTTACCCACATCTCCTATTTTTTCCTGCTCTTGTTTCTTTTGCTTGCTTTAAATGTACCACTATGTCAGCATCACATAAGACAGAGCAGAAATTCTTCCTTCCTCCTACCGACACCTTAAAAGCATAGTTTGCGTTTGTGATTATTTCTAGCAAAGTCTTGCCAAATTTTTAACAGAAGTGTTGAAGCTGCCTCCTACTGAATCAGGCCCCTCTAGTTCTGCACTGACTGGTCTGACTGGCAGCCGCTCTCCAGGGTCTCAGGCAGGGTCTTTCCAGCCCTATCTGAAGATACCATGGACTGAACCTGGGGCTTTCTGCATGCAAAGTGGGTGCTCTTCAACGGAAACCTAACAGATGCAGGAGACTAAGAGCACAATCCTAAACTGGAGTTAGGCCAGCATAAACTGAGCCAGCAAAGTTTGGCCAGCACAAGGGCTACCATAAAACATTTTTGGACTATCGGAGTCATTGAGGATGGCCCACATCTGTGTTGGCCTCTCTGACTCCAAGAGTGGTCCAAACATACTTTACGGTGGCCCTTGTGCTGGCCAAATTTTGCTGGCTTAGTTTATGCCAGCCTGACTCAGTTTAGGATTGCGCCCAGAATTATTAACAGTCGTTTACATCCCAGTGCATTTTGCGCAATCAGCCCTCCATCAGGGGCTCCATCATAATTTCTGAGTTGACTCATTCCAGAGGGGGCCATCAACCTACTGACCCCTGTGGTTAGTGGGAGTGGAATCAATGGTGATAGCTAACATTGTCATTCTACAACTGGTATTAATTTCTCTGCATCTTGCACCTCTTGGATTTCTGGGTATTTTCCTGCTTTGTGGGGCACTCCTTTAGGTGTGTGTCCTCAAGTCCTCAACAGACTTATAGATCAGCATAGCTGATCCTGAGATGCATGGCTTCCCTAGGAGCAGTGGCGCCAAAATTATTATTATTATTATTATTTATTGAATTTGTACCCCGCCTATTGCCCGAAGGCACTCAAGGCGGCATTACAACAGTATAAAATATAAAAACTTAACATTAAAAACAATTTAAAACAATAATAAAGTACAATAAAACAAAACTAAAACAACAGAATTTAAAACAGGCCATGTGGATAATAAAATATAAAAGTATAACCAGCCAGCCAGCCAACCTGTCAACAGTTAAAAGCTTTTTGAAATAAAAAGGTCTTCAGCCCCCGCCGGAAAGTTAATAAAGAGGGGGCAGTTCTCAATTCGAAGGGGAGGGTGTTCCAAAGTTGGGGGGCCACCACCGAAAAGGCCCTCTTCCTGGCCACCGCCCCTCTCACTTCTCCTGGTGGTGGCACAGTCAGAAAGGCCCCCCCAGATGATCTAAGAGTACGGGTAGGATTATATGGAAGGAGGCGGTCCCTCAAATACCCTGGACCCGAGCCGTAAAGGGCTTTAAAAGTCAAAACTAGCACCTTGAATTGGGCCTGGAACAGAACCGGCAGCCAGTGCAGTCGCCGGAGCAACGGCTCGACAGAGTCAAACCGACGTGCCCCAGCAACCACCCGAGCAGCCGCGTTCTGCACTAACTGTAATTTCCGGACCGTCTTCAAAGGCAGCCCCACGTAGAGCGCATTGCAATAATCTAATCTAGATGTCACTAGGGCATGGGTCACTGTGGCCAGGTCCGCACAGCTCAGGTACGGCCGCAGCTGGCGAATCAGCCGAAGCTGAGCAAAGGCTCCCCTGGCCACTGCTGCCATCTGGGACTGCTTGCTTGCTTGCTTGCATCTGCTTGCTTGCGCGGTGTTGCAGATGTGCTTTATGGTACACTTGCGACACTTGCGACACTTGCTTAATGGTACACTTGCGACACTTATAGCTGGCGGTGTGCATGTACGGCCAGGCTCTTTGGGCCCTGTGTGTGCTCAGAGTATTGTGTGCTGACTGTACAGCTGTGGCATCCTAGAGGGCAATTCCTGTTTCTAGTGGGTGGTTCTTGTTTCTGATGTCGACTGTGTCAGTAACTGCGATAGGTCTGTGCCTGATGTCCACGGTGTTCGTAACAATTGATTGACATTTGCAAGGAACTTGTTGTACCCGATGTGGTGGTTCTCTGAAGGGTTACCAGCAGCCTCTGCTGCTGAGCAGCATGGGGAAGGGCCTCTATCAGCAGCAAAGGAATGTATGTCATGCTGGAATAGGCAGCAATTGATCTGATGGCAAACAACTCTCCTTGTGTTCTTTCAAGGGGCTTAGAGAGATTCACGAAGCTATAATCTAGCAGTGGCTATTAGCTGTGATGGCTGTACGGAGCTTCCATGCTCAAATACATTATGTTCCTGAATACCTGTTGCTGAGCAACAGCCCAGAAAGCCTATACCATAGTCATGCCCTACTTATGTCCTTTCTAGAGGCACCTGGTTGGCTATTATGAGAGGCAGACTGCTGGAGTAGATGAACTTCAGTCAGGCTCTTCTTATATGCCTGACCAGGTGTGCTCAGTGCAGTCCTATTTTTTAGAATGGCACTTGTGTCGGGACCCGCCAGAAGTGATGTCATTAATCTGGGAAGTGATGTCATAGCCAGAAGTGAGTGTTGTGACTGTGACATAATAAAATGACACTCCTGGAATGCAAACTGGCATTCTTGGACTGCAGTAATTGCACAACCACGAAACATCCCTGACAGAAAGCAAGATTAGGGCAAAATATTTCGTAAGAACACTGAACTAAAAACAAAAATTTTAAAAGCCCTCAATGAAAATTCAAACTGTTAATACTCACAAAAGGAATATAGCAAGAGGAAAGTCTGCAGCTTCCAAGATTGCTGCTCCCACCAAGTCGGTCCCAAACCACAGTTCGAGAAACACTGCCATAGAGCAGTCTCAGACCGCAATCCTAAACTGGTGTTAGGCTGGCATAAACTAAGCCAGCAAAGTTTGGCCAGCCCAAGGGCCACCATAAAGTGTGTTTGGACCACTCTCAGAGTCAGGGGGGATGGCGCATGTCTGTATGCTGGCCTCTCTGGCTCCGAGAGTGGTCCAAACATACTTTACGGTGGCCCTTGTGCTGACCAAACTTTGCTGGCTTAGTTTATGCCAGCCTAATTCAGTTTAGGATTGAGCTCTCAGCCATATAATCTATGGCCATATAATCTCCAAAATATAACATAGGAAAATAGGTAAAATTCAATTTACAGTCAATGAATAAAGGCATTCAGTGTGATAGTGAGCAAGCCAAATGCCACTTTTTACAGAATCTAGTGACATGTTCTCTGAAAGAACTTTTAAAATGCAGCCTGAAAAAGACATTGTCACAGTTGAGCTTCATTTGCCCTTTTTAATCACAAATTTTCATTACACTTATTTCCTCTTACTGCTTAGACTGCTCACATTAGTAGAGATATATGCTATTTTGCAAACAAGAGAGCACTTTCTAACATTTATAGAGAAACATATATGCTTCCTAATGTATTATGCATATTGAAATTGATGGTTCCTGGGGTTTATGTTCCCAAGGTGTATGGATATGTGTTTTCAAATTCACATACATAGTTTTAATAAAATCCTATAGTTTTATTAAAAATCCATAGTTTTAATAAATTCCTATAGCCATTATTGTCCTCCCTTGTGAAACTGTATTAAAAGAAGTATGCGGATATATAAAATCTCTGGGGGGGAAAGTCACTCAGCCTTGCGCTCTAAACTTTGTTTGTTTGTTTGTTTGTTTGTTTGTTTGTTTGTTTGTTTTGAGCTCAAGGACAATCCCTCAAGGTATTGGGAGAAGCACATACCGAAACAAATAAAAGAAGTTTCAAAATTAGCATTATACATCATTATTATTAAATTTATTTATTAAAACAATTTATACCCCACCATTCAGTATAAAATTTTCATGGTGGCCCACAAATTGAAAGATGCAATCATTTACATACAGTAGGGAAAGTCTTTTTTTTAATGCACATATGCAGACACTTAGAGCGCAATCCTATCCTGGAGTTAGGCTGGCACAGTTAAACCAGCAAAGTTTGGCTGGCACAAGGGAACACCGTAAAGTATGTTTGGACCACTCTGTGAGTCAGAGAGGCCAGCACACAGACGTGCACCATCCTCCCTTACTCTGAGAGGGGACCAAATGCACTTTACAGTGGCCCTTGTGCCAGCCAAACTTTGCTAGCTTAACTGTGCCAGCCTAACTCCAGGATAGGATTGCACCTTTAGAAATAAAGATTACTTAACACTGCACCTACTTTTCTCTGTCATAATACAAATAGCACTGCAGATTTTGGTTTTATTTTATGCTTGCGTAAACTCAACAGACATGAGTCAGTTGTCCTTGTTGAACAAGAAGCACAATCAAAGCCAAGCCTTCAAGGATGGCATAAGAGATTTGGTGAGATCAATGAAGGCTAAGGGCGCAACCAGGTGAGCACTGGTGTTAGCACTGGTGGTGGCACTGAAGCTAAGCAGGAAAATCTGTGGTTTGCTTTTGGATGGGAGACCAATGCCAGGTTGTGAGAAGCTGCAGTACCTGTGGTGGCAGAACAGAGTCGCTGTGGAGCTGATTAGCTCACCGCAAGGGAGAGTTGCAGTGGAGTGTGTGAGGAGGCCAGCCGGCAAAGAAGGGAATACGACCTTGAGGACCTGTCCAGGCTTGACTTGTGATTGCCTGCTGAGGCTTGATGGCAGCAGCCAAAAGGAGAGAAACGCACTGGGAAGGTGACATCTGGGACCGAGGATTGGCGGATCACAAGAATACTGTAGATTTGTAAAAAAACAACAACCCCATTTTAAAAATGGTGGTTTAGACTAGCCTGCTCATGTAAGTCGCCTTGGGCATTTGCTTCGGCATGGGAAAGGTGGGGTATAAATTCTTCAAATAAATAAATAATGCCCAGTGCACCATCAAGGGTAAATGGATAGCACCATGATGGAAGATTCTCAGTGCAGGATTTGCTCCAGAGCTCCCAACAACCTGGCACCAATGCTGCTAATTTTACTTTTCTATCTTACAAAGGGCATTGACCTGAATCAATTAATTTGATTATAGCTAGCTTTCAGTTACTGCTTATAGCTTAGTGACTATAATTTATAACAGTGTTTCTCAAACAGTGGGTCGGAACTCTCTACGTGGGCCGTGAGCCAATTTCAGGAGGGTCCCATTCATTTCAATGTAGATTTTATTTTTAATAGACTCGATTCTACCATGGCATATGACAGTACTTGGGGAAATGTTACTGAACTGTACTTTTAACAGGCTACTATGTATATGCTTTTAACAATGATAGTCAATGAGGCTTACTCCCGAGTAAGTGTGGGTAGCGTTGGGATGTTTGGTGATTTTTTTTTTTTAAGCAGATCAGCAACTGCTTGGGAGGGTTAGGTATGGTAAAATAAATATATATATATATATATATATATATAAACGGACGTGGGTGTGGGTGTGGGTATGTATGTATGTATGCGGGTATGTATGTTCTGCATAGGCTGCTCAACGCTGGCACCAATCCGCACGAAACTTGGCACACACGTACCTTGCGGCCTGGCAAAAAACACTGCGGGGGTCAGACCCCCCTACAGCCCCCGTTTTTTGGGGAGGGGGGCCAGATCATCAGGAACCAAGGGGATTGCATTGGACTAGAGGTCTGCTGCCACCCTGTGGTCACAAGCGATTCTGCAGGTTATGTGATACACAGGGACTAATCCAAAACGAAAGTGAAACTGCTTTGCACTGCCTGCGTTGCCCAGGCTGGAAAGAGCATGATCCAGAGAGTTCCAACACCCAGTCGGATCTGAGAGGGACCTATTTCCAGAGGGCTAACTGCCCTACCACAGGACCTGCAGACATTGGTCAGTGAGTGTGACAATTTCATTACGCTCCTTTGCTTGATTCTGTCCCTGTATTCATTCCTTCTCCTAATGGAAGCTGGGGATACTTTGTCCCCCGGGCAACGCCGGGTAACAAAAGGCTAGTTTTAAATAAATGTTTAAATGTATACATACTGTAAGCTTTTTTGATTTATTTAATTGATTAAATAAATCAATTTAATAAATAAAATCATCTGATTTTGTCATATGGGGGTGTGAAAAAATTTTCTGTGTGATGATGTCACTTCGTGACATTACTTCCAGGTTAATGACATCACTTCTGGTGGTGCTAAAACTTTTGAGAACCACTGATTTATACGGTTCAAGGCATGCAGACCTGAGATTCACAAGGCATGGCCTGCAGGTGTCTCAAAGTTGTACACTGTCAAATAGCTCCCCCCCCCTAATACTAATCTGGTATTAGGATGGAGACTGATGGGGGGGGGAGGAAGCCAATCAGGTAAATTATTAATTTTGTAAGAAGAATTTTGTCCGTTTCTCCAGTCTTGAGTGAAAAATTAAGTAGTTTAAAAATAATAAATACATAAAGAAAATAATATTGTTAGAGTTTCACTGCTACAGAACTCCTGCTGCCTCACCATGCTCCCATCAGATCCTTCTGTCCTTCCCATTGGAGGAAATAAAGTAGCACAAATAAAGTAGCGGCACACAATAAATTTTGAACTGGGGGCGGCAGTGGAAGTGGCCCTCCACCTCCACCTTTCTGGCCCTCCAAAACCTGAGAGTTGGAGCCTAGCTGGAGAGTCAGAGATGACCTTCCAAACCTTAGGATGGAAACCTGAGACTGACAACCCTAATTGTCCGTTTTATGAAAACAGTATATGATGTCATTTTTATTGCTTTTACTCCAATGAAAGGAGTATTGTTTGAAATGTATTGGGTAGTTTTATGACTATGACTGCTTAACAGTACCTGCTACCTTTGTTCAATCAAATGTGGTTAATATTTGAATTATCTTAGAAACTGTTGTGCTTTTAATCTAACGCATGAAGCTACTCCTGGTAGATACAATTTTGGAAGTTTTTTAATCATATTTTTGTCACATCTGGTGGCCCTTTTAAAATCTTGGCCCAGTTTTGTGTCATTAAAAAAAATTGCCCACAAAGAGCGGAAAAAAGTCAAAAGGGATACATCTTGTCCCCGGGGTAGAAAGGAACAGAATAAGAGTAGAGAGAAACTAGAAAAGATGAGAGTGAATTGTGAATAACCAGGAAGAAAAATGAGATAGCTACACCTCATTAGATGAAGCATTTGGGCTATAATATCACACCTTTCAGAATGTGGAGGAGAAGACAGGAGAGTTCACCCAGGTTATTAGGCCTTCAGAGGGCCCCTTTCCTCCATAATTGCATTGTAGGGCTTCCATTGCAGGCACTGGACATCCAAGCCAGACAAAAGGTAAGAGAATATAAGCTCTGAAATTCTCCATTCTCAGATAGGAAAAGGTAAAAGGTGATGAACTCAAGCTTGCAAAGAGAGATGGCATCAGAAGTAGAAATGGAATCTAGAGAGCGTGCCCAAGTTCAGTGCCCAACCTCCTCTCTTTATTTATCTGCTCTCTATTAGCTGCTCCCTTTCTTTATGGGCCAGCTTTCCTGGGAAGCATGATTTTTTTTTTCTAGAAAACAGAAGCATGGGTTGACCTCACAGCCTTGTGAACAGTGTATTGCAGAACTTGGCACACTCCCCATCGCCCTTGGCTTTTATTGCATACATGTATGCAAAGCGTTAGCTGGCTTAATGCTTGGCAGCTGTCAAATCCAGGAGGTGTGGTTAGTCTCTGTTGGGATGTTAATTTGCACCTAGTTAATTTGCAAGTTGAAATGAG
>JAJKFI010012824.1:0-24627 GCA_029204185.1 Lerista edwardsae
AGAGAGAGAGAGAGAGAGAGAGAGAGAGAGAGAGAGAGAGAGAGAGAGAGCTTTGAATAAGCTCATTCCTAATCAAGAGTATTGACCCTACATTGAAAACAGAAAGAATAAATAGCTTGCAAAGAAAGTGGAACCTTTATTTCTTTCCCTGGCGGGTTTATGATCTGGTTAATTTATCATGTAACATCAAGATGTTGGTTTAACTCACTCAGCAGAAACCCGGAAAGTACTGTGGTGGCTAAGGACAGAACAAAATGTGGTGACTGGTCATTGCCAAAGCGCACTTAAGCAGTGGAGTGGTGGTGATGGCACACAGAGAAATGGTGGCAGATGTGACAGTTGTTGAACCTTCATTGCAACAAATACTTTCCCCTCCTAATGCCTTCCCCAGCCATTTTCCACCTGGGTTTATTTCAGTCTTAGAGCTTGTCTAAAAGCAAAGTGGATAGGAGGGGAAGGAGCTGACAGCAAGGAGAGGAATTCAGCATTCCCTTCTCATTCCTCCAATGCAAATCACCAAATGCACCGATATACTGCAGTTTGGCAGCAATTCCTGTTTAAAGATGCAAGTCTGTCACTCTCACATTTAGTCTTTCTCCAAGCTAGTAACCAGGAAGCAACTGACTCAAATACCAGACTATGTGGCCAAGATATGCCATTCTTTCTCTTAACCTCAGCTTCCCTTCTGCAAGATGGGAGCAAAATACTGGCCCACAGTTTGTTGTAAGCAAGATTGAGATCATGTACGCGATGTAATGAACCCTCTGAAGCAGTGGTTCTCAAACTTGTTAGTACTGGGACCCACTTTTTAGAATGATCATCTGTCCAGGCCCCCAAAGGGATGCCATGGCCAGAAATGCTGTAATTGTGACACCTGAGCCTGCCGCTTTCCTGAAAATGCAGCAATACGTTGCGGTATTTCTCAGCCATTTTCCAATAGCAAAGCAAATCAGAAAGAAAAAGGTCCATTTACAACCTTGACATAAGCAAAGCAACCACACACCCCTCCCTCTTTCCAGCATCCCATCTTCCCATATTTTCAATATGGCTGCCCTAAATGCTTTGTGGCCCACCTGAATTTGGCTCGTGACTCGCTGATGGGTCCCAACCCACAGTTTGGGAACCACTGCTCTAAAGTTCTATTGTAATTATTTTATTGTGATGCCTGTGATTGTATAAAACAAAAACAAAAACAATGTGTGAATGTCTTTTTTGCTAATGTGGTGTAAAATCTTCAGTTACAAGTGATAAGGTTGTTTTTGAGAATGGTTTGACTTGGATAACAAAAATTGGGCTGCATCCTGCCGATTTTTGGTGAGGACTGTGTAGTCTTTTCTCAGCTGCTCATATATCAGATTCTCACACACTATAAGCGGAGCCACTTCCTGCTCAAACGCTTGCAGGCCTCAGCAAGGAAGAGCAGCAGATTGAGGTGCAGGGACCGTTGCATTGATAATCCTTTCAGATTGTATCAGAACTGCGCTGTCAGGAAATGGTAAGTTTTTGTACCTCATCTTGGCAGCATCTATTTCAATGATAAAAGACATTTGTCTGCAGGGCAATCATCAGCCACTACCGGATTCGTGTGCTAGTTCGTGATTTGCATATTTGTGCCATTTAAACACACGTTAGAGGCTAAATGTGCAATTTGTAGGAAAATATTTTGTGTATTTATATTGGTGGTGTCACCCAGTGTACAGATATCTCTCTCAACAATAGCAAGATGAACACTTGTGGCACTTCTGTTTGCAGATCGATAGGTTGACCTGCTCTGCGATAGACCTGCATTGTGTGCAAAATAAACAGTAACTGTTCCAAGTCTGACATTTGAGAAGATTGTTTCCCACCCCACCCTCTCTTTAAACTTTGCTCACATTGCTCAATAAGCTTTTATCCCAGGGGACAGCAAAGCCCTTCTTACACGGGCACCAGCTGTGCATCTAGCGAAGGAGCATAATCTGGCCGCCATTCTGCCCAAACTGGTAACGATGACAGGACTGTTACAATTGACCCTATGTGGGCTGTTGTAAGGAGTGGCCCCAAACCCCATGGTGCCTGAAACGATGCTTTTGCCAGCTGTCCCATTTGCAGAGGCTGTGCACCCACCTGCTTCCATTGTCACCAAGCAAATTGTTGTTATAGGTTAATCTTTTCTTCTGCTCTAATATTGTCATCAACTGAGCTCAACCTTGCACCATGATCTATTCCTGTGTATTTTATATTTTAATGGTTTGTTAATATTGGCAGTAGTGGTTGCTAATAGCAATGCTAATTATCATATTGGGTCGCGCATTTGGTATTTGCATGTACTACTCACAGGTCATTAAAAACTAAGGAAAAAATGTGGCCACCTAGTAGCTTCTGGCTGATATGACTAGCTGCTGGAGCCATATTATCCCAGTACAAAAAGAACTGCATTCTTGCCAGTTGGTTTCTGGGTGCAGTTCAAGGTGCTTCTGGCTTGTCTTTCAAGTGTACTAGGTTATCAGGTGTCCCAGTTTATTTCTGGGACCAAGTTATCTCAAGCACCATTTTCTCTCAAATTAGCCTCTTGATGTGCTTAGATAATCTTTTGAGTCTTTTCTATGAGACACCTGTGACTTCCCTTCCCTCTTCAAGGCTCCTAACTACAGCATCAAGTTCAGAGAAACACACTTTGGCATCTTTTTGGCCTCCTGATGTAGTGTGTGTGTGCGTGTGCGTGTGCGTGTGCACACACTGGGCTGGGTGACCACCATATGTTGATTGGTACCTTTCATGCCACCTGAATGGGGACATGATTGAGACTTACAATATTATGCAGGGGGGGGGCGGATAGAGTAGATAGAGAGATCTTTTCCCTCTCACACAGTACCAGAACCATGGGACATCCACTAAAATGGAGTGTCAGGAGAGTTAGAACCAACTAAAGAAAATATTTCTTTACCCAGCAAGTAATTAGTCTGTGGAACTCCTTGCCACAGGAGGTGGTGGTGGTGCCTGGCCTAGATACCTTTAAAAGGAGACTAGACAAATTTATGGAGGAAACTTCCATCACAGATTACAAGCTATGATGGGTATGTATCATCTGAGATTAGCTGGTCGCCCATCATGAGGACTGGGTAGGAATTTTTTTCTGTCATCCCAATTGGCCATGGATGGCAGTTTCTTCACCTCCCCCAGACTGGCAAGGGAGGGACAGTGTGTTCAGTCTGTTTCATGTTTTAAAAATTGGTCACTTACGTTTAAGAAAGCTAAACCCGAGCCGTAGTCTGGTGTCTTCACTGAGGTTGTATGCAAGGGTAAATCAGCTACCTCAGAATGCAAGGTGCAAGGGAGTGACAAGAGGATACAGGCAGCTTGTTGTCTTGTTTGTTCTCTGAGGCATCTGGTGGGCCACTGTGAGAGACAGGATGCTGGACTAGCTGGGCTTTGACCTGATCCAGTGGGGCCATTCCTATGAGTACATGTCTGCAGAGGAGCATCTGGTTCTGGTGGCTGTCAGAAATGCTGTGGAGAATCTTGACTGGCCACCGGTTTGTTTATCTCAGAATTTACCTCAGAATGCCAGATGCAGGGGAGCAGCAACAGGATGCAGGCATCTTGCTGTCTTGTGTGCTCCCTGAGGCATCTCTTGGGCCACTGTGGGATACAGGAAGCTGGACTAGATGGGCCTTTGGCCTGATCCAGTGAGGCTGTTCTTATGATACTGTATCAGCAAGCAACATCATGGTGAATGTTGGGTGGCAACAGAGTCTTCAGGGATGCTATGGAATTGTCAGTCACAATTACTATGCTAGCTATTGTTTCAGTTGTGCTGTTGACTTTGCTGCTGATTATTAAGCTTGTTCTATGACTACAGATATTAGCTGTGGTTTAGCAGCCACTGGCTTAGCAGGGCCATAGGATTGGTCTGCCCAAATAGCTTATACCTCAGGCTGCCAGGGTAGATGCATCCATAACCCCCATCACTGAGTCCTGACCTCGAAAAGCATAAGCATGCACCCTCCTTCAACCCATAGCACCGTTTTGGGTGCTATGAAATCAAACCAGTGCTGGGAAATCAAACCAGTGCTGCATACTCCTGTTGCTGTCCATGTGGTTAGGCTAATTGGGGATGCTTAAAGAATAGTGATAAAAAGTAGTGGCTGCAGCAGACACTCCCAACTACCTACTGTTTGACTGCCCCACTTTGGCACAGAAAGATTCATAATAGCAGTTGATCAAGTGCTCCCTCTGATCTGGTGTCAACCTTGCTTGATGACATTGCACAAGGCTGCCAACCCTTGGAGGGAGGAAATCTGGTCCGGGGGTATGGAAATACCCCCGGGGGTAGGAAATCTGGTCCGGGGGTAGGAAATATGGCCCCATGGTAAAGAGGCTAGGCAGCAAGCAGCATTGCCCAGTGGCAACCCCCAAATGGTCTAAGATTACCTTTGCCACCCATCTGCCTGAGAAAAGAGGGGGGAACCCTGGAGAAACAGGGTGACTTTGGGCTAGCTGGCAATCTTACTTGGACCAGAAATACAATGCAAATGGAACGACAGTCCAAGTTCAACCAAAGGCCTCCTGAGCAAAGAAGTGCTCATTGTCTCTCCTGCGTCTGAAACAACTGAAACCTCACAAACCATTATAAACACCATTCTGTGTCTTCCAGTTTAGCCCATCACCGGAGACAGCATGGAAGCTCTTGCCAAGTTTGACTTCAATGCTTCAGGAGAGGAAGAGCTGAGTTTCCGGGCTGGGGATGTCCTGAAGGTAAATGCAAACCAAAGGGTTCTCTGTTTATCAGTATTCGATTCTACTACAGTCCCCTGCCATTGTATTCGCCAACCATTCCACAAATCAGTAAACCTGAGATGGTTCTTTTAGGTTAGTTTCACTGATAACTGCCAGGTTGTTGACAGGAATGTTTCCTTCTCATTCCAAGAGCTTATAATTTGTGTTTAGAAGATGAGTAAAAAGCCGACTTGAGGGCCTCCCTCTCAGGCTGTGCAGCCCAACACGGAGAATAGGATCTGGTGGTGTAGGTCACCGTCATTCCCATCCTTGTCCCGCCCTTCCCCATGTCCAGTTCCATCATCCCCTTTCCCACATCCCAGGAGAGCTCACTGCCAGCAATGGTGAGACCTAACACCGTCTAGTCCTCCTGGCACTGGGTCAGCACTGGTGGTAAAGTGCCTTAGGGCACTTTTGCGACATCAGCAGCAGTGGTAAGGGCTTACTGCTCGTGCTGGGCCTCATTGGACCAGGCCCTAAGCCCTTGGGCCTGCACTGGTTCTGTGACTTAAATTCCCTGAAACTGCTATTAGCCACGAAGGGGAGAATTGGTGGACACGTCAGTTTCTCCCTCTGTGACTCATAGCAGCTGGGGGAAGTCAAGGCATTGGCATGAGGAAGAAGGTTGAAGTCTCTTCTCCTGTGCACTGTGGGCCCAATCCAGACTCACTTCCCTTACAGCTGCTTTTTGGAAAAAAAATGAGATGTCAAAAGTTCTACCCACTGTGGAGTATGAAAGGAGGTGAAGCAACAGCAAACAATAAAATGACATGCACAAGGCAGCCTTCTCAAGAACGTTTGAGGCAGGGGGCAGGGTCCAGACAAGATTTTCAAGGATCTCTCTCTCTCTCTCACACACACACACACACACACACACACAGAGAGAGAGAGAGGGGGGGGGGAAGAATATCAAGCTGATTTTCTCTCTCTCACACACACACACAGAGAGAGGGGGGGCGCAGAAAATCAAGCTGATTTTTGAAGGAGACATGGAGCACAGTGCTGGGGTAAAGATTGAAGAGACAGGAAGTGTGAGGCTCACTGACAAGAGGAAACCTACCTCCCCACAAAACCTCTTCTCCAAAACAAAGAGTAGCCAGTCCTTCCAATGCCAGAATGGTTTATTATATTATTCTGGAAACCCAGTTCCAGCGAGCATTAGGCAGGGATTGCCTTTTGTATTGTCACTGTCTGAATTTTGTTCCAGAGAAAGAAAAATGAGGGTGGTGTGTTTTTTTCCATTTTGGTTGGTACGAAGCTGCAGAAATCCCCAAAACTTTAGTTTGAGGTGACTCTGTCAAAAGTTCACAAAATATATTCATTTGTGGTTCTTTTTTTGATAATAAAGAGGTGAAACTTCATGGTAAATATACAGTCATCAGGAATTATTTCTTATTGCCTTATGTCTTATAATCATGTCCACCTGTGTAAGGTACTGGTAAAATGCTATCAAGTTTGACAAAAAGTATTGTAATTATTTTTTTTTAAGGAAAAGTTGTCATTAAAGAATTGCCCCTTTCAAAACCAGTACCATATCCTTCTATTTTTTTGTAAACTTTTTTGTAAACCATGTTGGGGCGCAATCCTAACCAACTTTCCATGACTAGCATAGCTGTGCCACTGGGGCATGTTCTGCATTCTGCAGTTGGAGCGGGGGAACAATCAATTACCTCCTGAAGGTAAGGGAATGTTTGTTCCGGAACTGGGGGAAAAAACCCAGAAGTGCTTTTTGGAACCTTTTGAATCCTGGGGACAACCAGAACACATTTCTCCAGCCCAGAAGTGAACAGAAGGTTGTGTCTGGGAGGTCACACACACCCCCAGGGCAATGTCCCCATGTCCCCCATGCTACATCACTGTGATGTACCACACAAACATGCATGTGCATTGTCCTATAGATCAGAATATTTTAGCTTCCTCCTATGCCTCAAGTACTCCTAGGCCTCAAATTGGAGATTTGTGTTTCTCTGGTGCAGACTGCTAAGACAAAGCAGCCCATTAAAAACCTCACAAAGAATGCCTTAAGCCCTGTTAAGGTCTTCAAAGCAGCCCTCCTCCATTACTGCCACATTACAAATGCACAGCCCAGATCTCTCCACCATCTGAACAAGCCTTCAGGAATTGGGATAAAACTAACGAGCACTGCCTTTCTCATAGCTTTAGTCCTTCTAAATGCACCTTTAGCTCCCCACTTGACTGTTTTACCAAGAGCTTCTGATACCCACAACTTCACAGTCTCAATCTAGACTTCAATTATCCTTCCAAATTACTTGTTTTCTCCTGCTGCTGCTTCTTTTTGAATTCATTGCCTTCTCTGGAAGATTCAGTACAGGGCTAGATTAAGTATTAGCCTAGCTATTTTATAGAACACAGTACTAGACACATCGTACCCCTTACATAGTGCTTCTTCATGGAGAATAATAAGCCCACCCTTGTCTCTATGCTGTCTTCTTCAAGGTTTCTGACAACCAAATCTGATGTTGGTTGGTTTGTTTAATAACGTATGACTGGGGTGTAGCTGCCACATACTAGGGGAATTTGTCAACTGATATTCTGTACATATGCTCCAAAGTAAATCCCATTGGATTTATTAAGACGCTGCATGAGTGTCCACTGCTGCAATCTGTACAGCATGGGAATCAGAAAGATCAGGTAGGTTGTACTGTGGTGTAGGACCGCCATTGACCACTTTGGGACAGAAATCAGTAGCTCCTAGCCTTGTTGCACAGATGAGCAACTCTGCATTATCAGGCAGAAGTGAAGTAGCACTGTCATTAATTGCTAATGGACACAACGTACCTTGAACGCAATCCTAACCTGGACTTAGGCCGGCACAGTTAGGCCAGCACAAGGGACACTGTAAAATATGTGTGCCATCCTTCCTGACTCCGAGTGGTCCAAACGCGCTTTATGGTGGCCCTTGTGCCGGCCAAACTTTGCTAGCCCAATTGTGCCAGCCTAGCTCCAGGTTAGGATTGTGCCCTAATTTATAACTAATTTATCGATAACTAGTTTATCGAGACAGTGCACTTTGAGTTGAGTTCAATGCAGCTGATGAGTCTTCCAGAAGACTTCCTCGCGAGCCAAATTGGGAGGGAGCACTGCTGAAGGTATTTGTCGATTCTTATAGGGAAGCACTCATAGCATCAGATGAAACATAGGTACAAAGTCATACTAGCTTGAAGCCTTATAATCACTTTCCTGGATGGTTTTGAATGGTTACCTCAGCATTAGCAGTTAACCAATCACAGGTCAAAAAAAAAAACATTTCACAAACCATCTAATTGGGATTGGTTCTGGGTAGGCTGTTATGAGATGTTTCCTCAACACCACTTCTGTATATTTGGTTTTGTAACCTTGTTTCTGCTGTTACTGGAACCATTTCCTCATGTCATGGAGATCATGTCTCAGTTACCCCAGACAGCCAGGTACTGTACATCATCTGCTGTGCAGTTCCAACTCTCTGAGGGGAGAGAAAATAGATGTCTTTAAAAACAAAAATGGCTGAAACTTGGTTTGGGCCCTTGAGGGCAATCTGACAACCACTAACAGTGGGAGTTATGGAGGTATTGTTCCTTCAGAATCTTATGTGCCTGCATAAGACCCATATAGCCTTTAAACTAATGTTGATTCTCTTTTTGATGTATAGATCTTAAGCTCACAGGAAAATTGGTACAAGGCTGAGCTGAAGGGTTACGAAGGCTATGTCCCAAAGAATTTCATAGAGTTGAACACTCCCAGGTGAGTACAACTGGTACTTTATTTCAAGTGTTCAAGATGTTTATCTTGAATGTACGTATTTAAGAAATTATATATAATAGCAAAACATGCTAAAAAGAAACAAACTGGGGCTACTTGTGGCGGATTTCCAAGCATCTCTTTGACTATTCTTTTCACTCCTGCCCTGCAGAACGTTCTTTTTCCCTGCTCATGCCCAATTTTTTCTGTTACAAAGAATTCACAATTCTGAGTTTGCTGAGTAATGTTTTCCCAAGTGTGCATGCAAAAGTGCTCCTGACCCAAGAGGTGTCAACAGCTCCCCTAAAGTTCAACAGAAACATGAGAATGAGGTACCCTGGAAACTGAAAGAAGATACTGGGGAGATGATACTCTCCAGAAACATTATATAAATACGTTAAGCAAAATGGCAGGCGGTGGTCTGTCAGAGCCATCCTGTCTGTACAAATGGGACAGAAATGTTTTACGGCGAACCAATGAGGTGACATGTGATCTGCAAAATGTGCCCCAGGATTTCTTGCTCTGTCACAGAGGATGGAGGGGGCACTGTCATTGGATCATGTGGTGTGGCTTCTTGGGATGCCCAAGTATCTCGAATATGCCCTGCTACCTGCGATCTAGAGCAGTGTTTCTCACCAGTGTGAGAAGGGGGAAGTACAACAGCATTCCCGGGGAACATGATTCTACTGCTCACAACTGCAGTTTGAGCCCTGGAACGCTGGGGTTGGTGGGCGAGAGGCTGAATTGAATCATTCCTGTCAGCCCTGTAACCCTAGCCCCAGATTTGGCTTTTCCCCTTAAGCGGACGTTGTACTACACCAGAGATGGCCAACCCGCAGCATGCCATGCAGAGAATTTTTATGCAGAGAATTTTGTACATGCCATTCCACCTTAATGTTGCTTTTAGCAATTATCCTGATAGCTAAATAGAGCCTCTTAGTTCAATGGCAGTATATCTCAGAGTGCCAGAAGATACAGAGCAAGAAACATGGGGATGCTGTTGTCTATTTGAGGCTTTCCAAGGACTCTTGGCTGACTGCTGATGAGGCCAGAACGGTGGCCTGCGTGGACCTTTAGTCTGGCCCTGAAGGATCCACTCCAAAGTCCATATAGCCAGAGCAGATCAAGGAGAGTAGGTGTGGCCACCCTGCGTGTGCCCACGATAGCATTAGAAACTTGAGGATGTGCTGTGGGAGGAGTAGCAATACAAGGAAATCAAGCGGCCTGTAAACTGCTGTTGTGCTATCTTTAAAGTTAAAGGAAAAAAAAAACATTTTATGGCAACTTTGCACATGCCACTCAGAAAGTGTCTGTGTGCCACTAGTGGCATGTGTACCGTGGGTGGGCCACCTCTGTACTACGCAAAAGCCATTCAGGCTCATTCTTGTTTCTCAGTTCTACAAACCTCGGGATTGGACCAGCAAGCTGCTCCATGTGACTGAAAGGCTGAGAAGCGCATTCTCTCGTATGAAGCTCCCGTGGCATCTAAGAGCCTGCATCCATGCAGGCAGGCAATACTGAGCTGGAGAACACCTGCCTCAGTATTGCCTGTCTGTGCAACTTGGCAGTGGCTGTTTCAGAGAGGAGACTTTCACTGCCCTGCCTGGAGATGCCAGGGATTGAACCTGGGACCTTCTCCATGCCAAGTGAGTTCTCAGACTACAGCCCTTCCTCCAATAAGCCTCAAGTGCAAGAGCCTGTTTAGCTGCTTTGAAATAAACAGTGCTTTGCACCACAGCTACTAAAGCACGTTCACAGTGCATGGCAAAAGTGTAGCAATCCCTCCCTCCTTCCTTTTGAGTGCCGTGTCATAGTGAGGCAACTAAGGCAAGGTGTGCACTGGTGTAGGATTCTAAAGAATTATTTGCATCTTATTAACCTGGATCTGGTGAAAGAGGTCCAGAGCTTACTGGCACTGTGGTATTGTCCTCTGTGTTACACCACTGGCCCCTGCTGGATGGAACAAAAAGGACCCATTTGGGTGGAACAGTTCCACCTGCTGGCAGCTGCAGAGTAAGGCTCTCAAAAGGCTGGGCTGTCTTGGGGGTGGCGGGAAGAATTGATTTGTTTTTCCCATAATGTCCCTGTGCTGGGATTTGTTGTTACATTAGGGGTAACATATACTCATTTCTCTCAGCCTCTTGAACTGAATCACCTTTGGGTCCAAGTATGAAATGAAACCTTTCTTCTAACAATCTGATCTCTATGTGCGCACACAGAGACCTTGCATTTAAGAGAGTCAAGCAATCCATGCTGGGTTCTGGGAAATAGACTGGAGGGTGCATTGCATCTGTCCAGTGACTTTAGCAAATTACTGGTCTGGACTGTATCAGAATGAGTCCTGTATCATTTCCTGTCATTAGACCCGTTTTTCTTGTCCTGGCTCACTATAAATCACTCTTCCTCTCCCATTTCTTTTCCTTTATCACCGCTTTTTGCCATCACTTCTATTTGCCTCCATGTGATTTGTTGCACTTGACAGCTGGTTCCATGAAGATGTATCCCGTCACGCTGCTGAAAATATGCTCAGGGGCAAGGGAGTTGGCTCTTTCATCGTCCGAGCCAGTCAGAACTCCCCAGGTGACTTCTCCATCTCTGTCAGGTACCTGTGATTTCTATTCTTTCTATCTTTTAGGAAAGATTTCTATTTGGTTTGGGGGAGTCCCTGTAGCAGGCACTATAAAAGAGTGGTGCTGTGTGTGCGTGCGTGTATAGTTGTGTCAGTGCGATGTGCGCGCCGTCCTGTTTTTTGGGGGGATCACAGCCACAGTAACTCAAGGCAAGGGAGCATTTGCTTCCTTACCTTGGGGCTGCATTGGCACTGGAAAGTTGGGTAGGATAGGGACGAGTGCGTGAGGGGCAGCCCAATCCTATATTGCCTGCACTGTATCCAGTGCAGTGTAGGAGGTGGCTAGAGCTCACCTCGGGGTAAGGGGCTGTTGCTTCCCTTACCCCAGGGTAACCCCCAGCTATCCCTATGAAGCTGCTCAGATCCACACCATCAAAATTGCTGGCATGAATCTGAGCCTCTGGACCAGGTCCGCCTACTCCGGGGACAGGGTTAGGATCCTGCCAAACGGCCAGATCCACGCTCCTCCCACACGCCATCCAGGCTGGCCCTCCCACTCGCCGCCCTCCCTCTGCGCCGTTCTGCCTCCTCCCGCTTTCCCTCCATCACTGGCCAGTGCAGGAGCGGCTAACCTGGGCAGCTCAGCTGCGTATCTGGGTTGGTGCAAGTCCCTGTGCCAGCCCAGCACCTTTTGTGCTGCCACAGACATGCCTTATGGCACATTTGCAACAGTGCTGGGCCAACACAAGCGACATACATCAGCCCATGGGTAGGGCAGGATTACACCCTGAGTGAGTGAGATATATTTAAAAATTTGACCCTGCCCCCAAGGAGCCCTCAGCATGACTTACAATCTGATCTTTAAAAAACTGAAGATATGCGGTATAAAGTCATGACAAAAGCCAGAGATGGATGTTCTAATATCCAAGATTGTCTTAATATAGGAAGGGAGCAGAGCAGAGTCCTGCTTAAAGCACTCTGGGAATTGCCTTCTGGATTCTTCCAGGAGACAGACGGATGGAGGAACCCCCAACACATCTAGCCCACTATTGCCTATCCTAGCCATCAGTGGCTTTCCAGAACCACTCGAATAAGTCTTCCCAGCATGCACTCTGCCACTGAGCTGACCTCCAAGTGTTCTGTCTTATTCTTTAGTATGCCCGAGCAGGGAAAGGAAAGGCAGGCCAGATTTTAGCTGTACTCCTGATGAGCCTGTAGTACAGGATGCAAGTTTGAAGAACAAGGGTTTTCCCTCCAATGTTTGGCAACACAGAGGCTCAATCAGTAGTTTCTTCTCTTGACGTTCTAATGAAGGATTATGCAGAATGACTGTGGGTTGAGTTTTTTCCAGCCTGCTTTATCAGGCCAGGTGGTGAGCATGTTTCTTGTAGGAGACTCTGTAGGAGCACTGCTTCAGACTGGCTTATATTATGTTATTAAAAAAGAGATGCCAAAGGAGAATTACATGCTTGGGGTCACCAGGCAGCACCCTCAGCAGCTGCCAAGGCCCAGGACTGGCCTTTTTAAAAGGAAAAGGAAGACTTCCATGTCGTTGTGGCAACAGCCATTTTCCCCCTCCGCAATACTCTGAAAGGGTTTACCCTCTGCAGTGGCTCCCAAGCTCCTACAGGAAAGTTGAGAGCCAGGTTTGTGCAGACGGGGGGGGGGGGGGCGCGGACGGACACGGGCGGGGCGGCAGAGATTGCCGCACTGCAGCCGCCAAGGGGCTTTTTTGCTTACCTGGGGGGCAGCGCTGGCCTACTGCAGGGTCCCCCTCTGACCTCTGATTTGCAGCTTGTTTACAGGCCCTTATCTCAGATCTAAAGCTGCTTCCTGTCCCCCCCCCAAAAAAACAAAAAAACCAGAAGAAGCTTTAGATAGGAGATAATAATGGCTTTTGATAGCAACTGTGGAGGAGATCAGAGGGGGCTGCAAGCCGCCAGGACCCTGCAGGAGGCCAGCGCTGCCCCCCAGGTAAGCAAAAAAAGGCAGTAGCAGTGCTACAACCTTTGCAGCCCTGTTGTTGCTATGGGAACAGGGCCACACCTCTTAAAGGGGAATGCCCTGCTTCCTGTTCCACAGGTGGGTGGCAACCCACCAGTTTGGGAACTACTGTCTGGGGTATTACGTGAGTCCAAAATAGAGGCTGCCATTCCCCCCCCCCCCGGCTTGTTAGAGGGGTACAGCTGGCAGCAGTTGGGGGAAGGAAAGACACACACACACACACATATGTCCAGCAGGATCACACATCCCCTCATCTGACATCTAACAGACAAAACAAGCACACAAAGGCCAAACCCCACATTTCACATCATATGCAGTTTGGCCCTAAGAAACATGAAACAGTTGTGACTGTTTTGTTTCCTCCTCTGGTGTCCCCAGGCATGAAGAGGACGTCCAGCACTTTAAGGTGATGAAGGACCCAGAGGGAAAATTCTTCTTGTGGTCTGAGAAATTTGAGTCACTCAACAAGCTCGTGGAGTTCTACAAGACTTCCTCCATCTCCAAACACACACAGATCTTCCTGAGGGACGGTATCCAGAATGAGCATCAGGTAAGCTTTTGGGAGCTCAGCCGGAGAAAAAAAGTTCACCCTGTCAGAGTATCATTTTAGGAGCATGTAATTACACATCAGCACTGAGTGGTTTGGGTGATGAGAGCCTGACCGGTTTATTTGCTTTGGTCTTTGTTCGATATAAAAGCACTCTAGGACATACGTGGCAGGGCTGTCTGCATCAGTATGGTGTTCTTAAGATCTCTGCTGGCATCATATGTGCATCAGCAGTGACCCTGTACATCCTCCCTATAACATATTCTTCCAACTCACTAGGGGCCTGATCGAAAGGACCTTGTTGCCAGTGGTGCCATGTGTGTACTGCTGGCTAAAAGCGTTGCAAACATTCCATAAAGCACTTTTGCGACACCTGGGGGGGGGGGGGGGGGGGGGTTGGGAAGCAGCACTTTGCATAATCTCATGGGAGTGAAAGCATAATGCACTTTATGTCAGCGTAAAGATGGACAAAGTGATCTCCTTCCAGAACTCTATCGCCTTCATGCTGATGCATAGGCTGCTGCTTGAAAGGAGAACGTATCTAAGGGCTTTCCACCTCCTTCAAACATATTGGCACAAAGAGAGCCTATGTCAGCACATTCAAAACATTTAGCTACCCAATTACTGTCCTAATGCTTTTTAGCCTGGAGTAGTCTGTTGTTTTCAATTAGGGTGTTTGGAGAGTAATAATCGCATTTCTACAGTGCATTAGAGTTTCCAATAGCTTTGCATATATTCAGGAATCAGGATCACCCAAAACCTTCAGACACCTGAGACCCCTAAAACCACCCCTCACATATCTTCCTACCCATACTGCCTCACCTACCCCTCTGCCCTCTGACCCCTGGCTCAACAGCAGCACAAGATGCCACTTCTCCTTCCTTCTGTAACACCCTGTTTTTCTTGAATGTCCTGCATTTGGGGGTGCTGTGTCCTCCTTCGTGTTATGACATCTGGTCACCTTGCACACATGTGCTCTTGCACTAATTGTTGTTAAATGCATCCAGGGATTATAAAATTGATTTTGATGGTGAAAAAACAACAGAGAAAGGAGAGGCAGGTGCAAAGGAAGCCATCCTGGGTATGAAAGGCACTCTGCATATGCCACATTCTGGGAAGGACTTATGGGCACTGTGAGGGGTTCAGGATGAGCCATAAGGTCTCTACTGGAATGACAAGGCAGAGCTTTCATTCCCTGGCTACAGTAAAACATGGCTATATATATGCCAAATTGCAAGCATGAACTGCAGGCAAGGTGTGAAGGAGCATTAGCAGAACTGGGGTTGGAGTTCTGAGGGAGAAGTGTGAATGCTGATGCATTGAAAGGACTCAGAAAGAAGAGTACACCATTTGTTAGTGCTGCAGAATCTGTTGTTCCATGTTCTTCATAATGCAGACAAAATGTTTCACTTTATTCATGTGCCTACAAAAATGCACGAGGAAAACTGGGAATTGCGGAAAGCGTGTGATATTAGCACAAAAAACTAGCAAATAAGGAAATGGGTGAAATAGTAGAGAAGGAGGGAGTGTGAAAAAGGTATTTTGGAAACAGGGAAATTCCAGGCCACTGGCAACCTGTTTCAGTCTATGCTCAAAGAATGAGGAAACAGGGATCAGAGGTCACCAACAACCAATACAAGAAGAAAGCTGTGCACGGTAACTACAGTAACCAAAGCCCTGCTTAACCAGGAAACGGACTCTGATATCAGATTACCAGGATGTGAATGCTAAGACAAAGCAGGACATATTATGTGCTCAAAATAGCAATGAAGCTCAGTAAGCCACATTGGGCAGGGAGGAGCACTATCTGTCCGCCAAAGAGAAGAAATCATACATTTCTGACAGAGGCATATGTTGTTACACGCCTGATCAGCCAGTGGTTCATTTTTTAAAACTCTGTCTTAGATTCTAATGAAATGCATTTCAGTGGATGGCAGCCCACGTTGCCAACAGCAGCAGCAGCAGCAGACAGATTGAGTGGAGGAAGGAGGCATGACTGAGGTGCACAGCATCTATTAAACAGGCTGTTTAAGGCTAGATATGATCAATAGGAGGGAGAATGGCTTTCTCCACAGGACTTCATTTTTGTTTAAATTGATTTGTGCTGTGAATTTGTACTGTGAAACCTGCAGGGGTCCAAATTGCTCATTTGCATTGCAAAAGCCTCTTTTTTCGGCTGCATTAGCAATGGTCACATAAGTGGTTCAGATTCAAGTCTGACTTGTGAAAACAGGAAGAGCGAAAGAGACACCTGCACTGAGTAATGCATAGGAAAATGAAAGGTTAGGGAAAGTGAATCTGCCTTCAGGGTTGTGCTTGCTTGCTAGTTTTACAAGAGCCACTGGCATATAGAGACAGATCCAGCCGCTAAGACAAATGAAGTGCAATATTTAATTTTGAAATCAAGTTCGAGACGCTTGTGATGAAGGCTGAACAGTCATGGAATCTGTTTCTCTTTATTAACATTTTTATTTAGAAACAGATGTGATGCAGAAAATGAAAAACATATTTTTCCCCAGAAACGTCCACTATACCAGCAGCATAAACTGAGTTCAAAATGCAACTGGATTTTCTTTAGACCTTATTTTTGCCTGTTTTTTAATGAGCTGTTTCTAGTTTAGTAATTTCCATTTATAGCTCCTTCTGGCAGCCTTCTGTGTTTGAAGAGCCCTTGTAACTGCCCTGAATACCAGCTTTCGTAGCATCCCAGATTACCGCATGCATCGTTTCAGCTATATTGTTTGTGTCAAATAATGTTGAATTTCATCTCATCGTTTGTCCTGGGCGGGGGCCAGCATGATGATGGGGAGTTCTCACAGGGCTCCCTCAAAAGCTGGCACCATCCCTATCAAGTAAACACTACTATATAATATACAATTTATAGATCATAACAGACCACAAAACAAGGAGAAACAGCAGCAGGGAGTGAGGGGAGGGCTTCAATGCATTGCCCCAACAACTTTGATCCTAATCATGTGCCCTCACCATGTGCCCTATTTTTTATTGGGGGGGGATGTTTCATTGGCTTTCAGTGTGCAGAGGGCAAAGTGAGAAGTCTTCCATACTCCCAGATTCACCACATTATATGTCCCCCTTTGCTATTTATAAACAAAACAACCCCCCTTCCTCCATTCAGGGCCCAATCCTATCCAACTTTTCAGCACTGATTCAGCTGCAATGCAGCCCTGAGGTATTCCCTTACCTTGAGGAGGCCTCCATGACTGTTCCCCCACGGCAGGACGCAGCACACATCCTGTTGGCATGGCTGCTTCAGTGCTGGAAAGTTGGTAGGGTTGTGCTCTCAGTCACATTTAGCAATCAGATTCATATCTAGTGTGGCACTTAGCCCTCCCACCCCCCAACATAAGAACATAAGAAGAGCCTCACTGGATCAGGCCAAAGGCCCATCTAGTCCAGCTTCCTGCATCTCACAGCGGCCCACCAAATGCCTCAGGAAACACACAAGACAACTAGATATGTGCATCTCATTGCCACTCCCCTGCATCTGGCACTCTGAGATTGCGTGACTCTAAGGAGGTTGCACTACCCATCATGGCCTGTAGCCTGTGATGGACCTTTCCTCCAGAAATCTGTCCAGTCCCCTTTTAAAAGCTTCTAGGCCAGATGCCATCACCACCTCCTGTGGCAAGGAGTTCCACAGATTAATTATCCACTGGGTAAAAAAGTATTTCTTTTTATCTGTTCTCACTCTCCCAACACTCAATTTTAGTGGATGTCCCCTGGTTCTGGTATTGTGAGAGAAGGAAAAGAACCTCCCTCTATCCACTTTATCCATCCCATGCATAATTTTGTATGTCTCAATCAAGTCCCCCCTCAGGCGTCCTTTTTCTAGGCTGAAAAGCCCCAAACGCTGTAGCCTTTCCTCATATGGGAGGTGCCCCAGACCCGTAATCATTTTGGTTGCTCTCTTCTGCACACACAACTACACCACCTAAGGAATAATACCCAGAAGGAAGTACAAAAGAGAAGGAACTTCACCTTTTAATATATTTATTTCAAAATACAAAAGACATACATAGCAACATAAAAAAAAACAGAGCTGTCAATGTATAAAACAACATAAGAAATGCATAATTGTGCTTGACCATTTTCTCATTCATTCTCTCCACCCCATACAATTACTTAGATTAAACAAAAATAGCTCATATCGATAAATATTGACCTTAAAGTTGTAATTTCAATAGTTTATAAATTAGATCCAGTTCTGCATGATTTCATCTATAAAATCAAATAGACAATCAATTGTCTATTTCATCATATTCACAGTTTTCCAAAGGAACTTCACTTTGTACGATTTGCTTTTCTTCCAGGAATCTGATAGTTGGGGCATAGGCAGAAAGGCACTTCACCAAAGTGGAGCACCTGGAAAAGAAGCAGGAATATCAGGACGCAAGAAAGATGTGGGTCATCATCATCATCATAAGCAGGTAACATGGAGAACAAAGGTGAACCCCTGGTCCCAGGTCTCAGTGTTTGAGAACTGCACTGTCATGCAGGCTAATTGCTTCATTCATAATAACACTGCATGATTTAGGGATTATGCTTTTGCTGAGTAGTGGCGCGACTCAGTATGACAAATCTCAAAACTAGTTTTTAAAACATCGTTTAGGTGCAACACTCTGTAGTACAGAACAAAAAGCAGTTCAAAGCGATCCAAAGTGCAATTTGGTGTTTGTTTTCCTGAATCCTCTCTAGCTTGTATGAGAGTTTTGAAAGCATGATAAATGCATGCATGGTAAGGGATGCATGTAAAAAGTATTCTAAGAAACTTGGACAATCCTCTCTGTGGGAAAAAATCACATGATGGAGAAGGGGATGACTGCTACTTAGAGCTAGAGATGTTGCAACTTGGAAATGCAGACGTGCCCCAGTATCCCATGATTCAGTATCCACGGTTTCAGTCATCCACGGATACAAGGATGCCTACCAAAAAGATAGGGGAACATTAAACAAATCTTTTTTACCTTGTTGCAGCAAAATCACTGATGTTCCCCTTCTTTAAAAAGGCGCCCCCAGTATCCAGAGCTTTGGGTATCGGGGGTGGTGGTGGTCCAGAACGGAACCCCAGCAGATACCAGGGCATGCCTGTACTCCACAATCTAAGGAGAAGGCTATTCTCCAAATAGAATATAAACCTACGCCATGTTTAACAAGTTACACTATGTTTACAAGAGCACTGTAAAGAAGTAATAGAAGCTAAGGGTACAATCCTAAACTGAGTTAGGCTGGCATAAACTAAACCCTCAAAGTTTGGCCAGCACAAGGGAGACCGTAAAGTATGTTTGGACCATTCTTGGAATCAGAGAGGCCAGCTCACAGATGTGAGCCATCCTCCCTGACTCTGAGAGTAGTCCAAACATGCTTTATAGTGGCCCTTGTGCTGGCCAAACTTTGCTGGCCTAACTGTGCCGGCCTAACTCCAGGTTAGGACTGCGCTCTAAATACCATCAACAACTGTTTATGACATTTGTTTTCTGTTTTCTGTGAACAGTGAACAGGCAATGTATGTACGTATGCATGCACATGCGCACACGTACTCACTCCCTCACTCCCACTTTAAAGCCAAACTGAGCTTGTCTCACATTTAACATCTCTAGCAGGGAACAATTGACATCCATATCTGTATTGAATCGCATTGACCTTCTGTGCTGGCTCAAATGCAGGCAAAAAGCCCTTGGGGGCGGTTTGAAATGTTACATTTTGTAAAAGGAAATTGGAAAATGCGTCCTGAACGACAAACAAGGATGTTGGAAGATCTAGAGGGCAGTGGTTATTTTTATGGTGAATTGGGGCTGTTATACTGCCTGCCTTCCTGCATGTGAACTTTGCTGACAACAGCTATACTCTGAAGTGGCCAGCACTTTTCACGTAATAATGGCTACCCCCACTTCCCCCATCCAACTCCACCCCAACAGCATAGGTATCAAAGAAATGGCATTTGAGAAGAACAGATGATTTCAATATGCCAGCATTGCTCTTCACTGTAACTCAGACATCTTCAACCTTTTTCATCTTGTGGCACATTGGCAAGGTGCTAAAATGGTCAAGGCTCACCATCTGCTTTTTGCCAATTGACAAGGAACACCATACTGCTGGTGGGGAGCTCACCCCCCCAATGGCCCTACTAATAAATGGTAAAGGTAAAGGTTTCCCCACAACCTAGTTGTGACTGACTGTCGGGGGCAATGCTCATCTCCGTTTCTAAGCCTGTAGAGCCAGCATTTGTCTGAGAACAAGCTTCTGTGGTCATGTGGCCAGCATGACTATACGCCGTAGCTCACGGAACGCCATTACCTTCCAACTGAAATGGTACCTATTTATCTACTCACATTTGTACATGCTTTCGAACTGCTAGGTTGGCAGGAGCTGGGACAAGCAACGGGAGCTCACTCCGTTGCGTGGTCTCAAACTCCTAACCTTCTGGTCAGAAAGCCCAGCAGCAGCAGTTTAACCCGCAGTAGCACCACATCCCTAGTACTAATAAATGACCCTTCTCCAAATTTCCACAGCACACCTGTAGACCATTCACGGCACAATGGTTGAAAATGGCTGCTAATTCAAGGTGAACATGTATGAGGGATGCCACTGCGCAGTATAAGGCAGGGATGGTCCATCTTTCAGTATTGGAGAGTACTGTGTGGAAGAGGGAATTTCTGGAGCAGCTTGTCATACCACAGCTAAAGACATCTGAACAGCCGAACTTGCCATAATTTCTTCCACTACACAGTCTTAAGAGATACAGGAGCTTGACGGCCCAATTTATTCCGCCACCAGCCATAGCATGAGCCACACCCAGGGAGCAGGTGTTGCATTGCTTTGTTGGGGGTGTGGGGCAATCACATGGCCAGCGAGAGGTAAGCAAAATAAATTTCACTTACCTTCCAGTGGGTCACCTGATCACTAATAGGGCTCCCTGGATCCACGCAAGCTACTTGGCTTGCATAGGTCTGGGAAGAGGAAGGGGCAAGGGCAGGGCCAGGAAAGAGGGATAGGATCCAGCATGCATGACTGTCACCAAGAGCCTTTCACTACTACCCTCAAACTCCCCCCCCCCGGCGCAGCCAACTCCCCACTCCAAACTGCCCAGAACTGTCCCCTCTGCCATCTTACCTGGACTGGTGGAGCATCCAGGTGGTTCTGGTGTGTGCATGGAGCCTGTTGCCGTTTCCACCAGTATCTCTGTAGTGAGCAATGGCAGTGTAATGTTTGCACCCTCAATGGTCCACTTATGACCATGGATTGCAAGATCTGCTCTTATGAATGGCCCATAAGATTGGGTCGTTCATGTTGGAATGTTGCCCATTTGTGGCACAAGACTAGGACAAAATGGGAGGAGACTTCAAGGTGCAGAGAAGATCATGTATCGTCCAACATATTTTGAGTAATGTAGCTCTTTGTTGGGGCATCCTTAATTCAGCTATTCCAAGGAGAAACCACAACTGTCTTTTATACCATCCCCAAATAAGTCAGGGCAGATAACCAGACGTTTGCATAGGATAAGTCACATCACTCTGCAGAATAGTGAGAATTATCAGTAAAACTTCACAAGGCAGAGAAACGTGCAAAATGGGCATCCAAGTTAATCCCAAACGCAGCCAATGTAAATTGCAGATGCAAGGCGATTTGCAGGGAGATGAAAGAATTTTCAGTATTGGCAAGATGTGGAAAAATAATTTATAGTTGGGTAACTTTAATTAAAGAGACACATATAACAGTATCATCATGTATAAGAAAATTAATTCCTCACCAAAGATGGCATCAAATAACTATGTGCAGCAATGGTTTCAAACTGTTTTTTGCTTATATGTAACAATGAAGCGCCCACGGACTATATTCTTCTCTTTATAGGATAGACGTGGTAGAAGTCTGGACATTCAAGAAGGACATCAGGGCCAAAAAGACCATAAACCAGGAAGCACACCATCCATGTTCCGAAGGCACACAGATCCAGCGCAGCAACCCCAGGTACAGCAGGCCTGTCTTTTCTAAGGTGGAGTAGGGAGTGATAAGAAAATTTGTTTCCATTCATACAGCCAAAACAAATATATTATTCTGTACACATCTCTTGAAGAGTGATGTGCCAAATATGTGTGTAAATTGGGAGCATAAGTAGGCTTCCATGTCCATGGTGGAAAAGGGATAATGATACCCCAAACTTTTACCTGCCATTTGAAAAACTCTGATAATGTCAGTGCTTTACAGATTGTTAAAAAACTTGATTTCCCACCCCCGCCCCAGTGCTGTACTTGTATTGAATAAGTAAGGTAAAGGTTTCCCCACGACCGAATGGTCTAATCATGATCGACTGTAGGGGGCGGTGCTCATCTCCGTTTCAAAGCCTGTAGAGCCGGCGTTTTGTCCTAGGACAAGCTTCCGTGGTCGTGTGGCCAGCATGACTATACGACAAGGTGCACGGAACGCCGTTCCCTTCCCACCAAAGTGGTCCCTATGTATCTACTTGCATTTAGGTGCTTTAGAACTGCTAGGTTGGCAGGAGCTGGGACAAGCAATGGGAGCTCACTCCGTCACGCAGTCTTGAATTCCCAACCTTCCGGTTGGAAAGCCCAGCAGCAGTGGTTTAACCCACTGCACCACCACATCCCTATATTGAATAAGTACAACACAATAAATTGCTGCAGTATTGTACACTGGAGATAGCTAAGCCGTTTGCATTACAACTTCTTTCCTAGAGTGGTGGGGCACCAAGCCAGCAACAACGTTTCCCAATTATTTAAGAACAGACATCAATTATTCCAATTATTTGAGGAAAGATTCATATAATGAAAGGCTAGTGTCTACGGCGAGGACAGAGAGGGTGAAGTTGTGTTGCTTTTGAATCACTTTTTTGTTTTTAAAATGGTGGATTAGCACTTGAACCAGGGATTAGTAATTGAACTGGGCGAGCCTACAGTATCAAAATAAATAATAAACCATTAAAATAAAAACCTCTGAATTTGTCAGATGGAACCGAAATGGACTGGGAGAGTTGAGTTGCTCATTGCCCCTGGAGACTCACTCTAGGTCACATGACTTTCCTGTTTCTGGATTTTTTTAACAGGCTTGTTAGTGAGAAAAGGAGGCAGAGAAGGAAGAAATGGTAAGGGGTTGCTTTCACGTTTGAGTGCATACAAGGCGAAGTGGTCAGTGGCTTTCTGGGGGGAACACTAAGTCATTTAGGAGTCTGACAAATGGAGGGACCACTTTACATGGGAATTCAGGATCCTGAATGACTTAACGTTTCCCCACCCCCTGCAAAAAGCCTCTAAGAGCGCAATCCTAACCTGGAGTTAGGTCGGCACAGTTAAACCAGCAAAGTTTGGCGGGCGCAAGGGACACTGTAAAGTATGTTTGGACCACTTTCGGAGTCAGAGAGGCCAGCACACAGATGTGTGTCATCCTTCCTGACTCAGAGAGTGTTCCAAACTATCTTTATGGTGGCCCTTGGGCCAGCCAAACTTTGCTGACTGAAAGTGATAGTCATGACGCACCTTGCCTTCGGCAAAGGAGGTAGGGTGCTAGCTTGGGCTGGCCCTGGGAATAAATACCTTATTTTCTCAAGGAGAAAGTATTCGTTGTGGTAGGAACATCCACACTACAGAGACACAATCTTGAAGGTGGATTTGCAGACTCTGTCCAACTGATGAGCATCATCTGTGCAAACAAGAACATCTGGGAAGGTGGTTGGTGGCTTGGTGTCAGCATGACACCATTATGAGTGGGTGAGATCTGTAGGACGTGTATCATTGGCTGACACTGTCCTTCCTCTTTCTCCATTCTTAGCGTCCACGGTGGGTCCATGCCATGTATGACTTTAAGGCTGTGGAGCATGATGAGCTCGGATTCTGCAGTGGAGATGTCATAGAAGTCCTGGACAACTCTGATGCCTATTGGTGGAAAGGTTCCTTGCGAGGAGAATGTGGTCTCTTTCCTGCCAACTACGTAGCACCTATGACATAGTGTTTGGGACCATGTCTGTTGCCATTTTGCCAGTAGCAAAAGTAAAAGCATCCTTCAGTCACTTAATCGTTGCACACAGTTTTCACAATGGTAGCATTTGTTATTGAGTAGTTGATACTAGAAGGGGAGGATTCGTATTTTTGCACCTGAGAGCAGGAGCCAGGAATTGTCTAAGTGAATTTCCTTTGCATTGTCCTTCATTAACAGATCTGAGTTAAACATGCACCTTGCATTCAGTGACCCTCTCTTAGGAAATTCCTAAAAAGCTCTTGGGGTATTCCTGAAGCAAGACTGGGGGGGCACATCACCATCTATCTTTAAGAGTACCATAGCCGAATTTCCTACTGTATTCAGAATCGAGGCTATCATCTAGGGGTTCATACAGATGTACATAACTTGAGTGATAAGCTTGCTATGCTGTGGAAGCAAACTCACTGTCGCTTTTTCAAGCATACAATTCCCCATACAAGCAAGCTCAAGGGAAACCAGTTTTACATGTTTAGCAACAAAAGTACATGCTGCAAACCCTGATTGGCTGGAACTAATGAAATCGCAACCTCCCCTTCCCCAAATCAATTGTTTTAACTTTCATTGTGTACTATTTTTTTTAAGGAAGTTGAATGTATAATTCTATAAATGTACATGCAGTGCTTTAAGAATGAAAGAAAGCAGATAGTTGCTCCAAAGCATGATGGGAGGAGCAAGAAGATGCACAGAAGCAGCATCCACCGTGCTGATTATGTCTGTCATTCACATTCTGAATGCAGGAGAAAGAGAGGCTTGCAGTTCTGGAAGGAAATGTACCAGAACTCCTGGTCTGATATACGTCTCAGCACTCTAATTCCCCTTTATTACTATTTTCCTAGTGTGAAAGCTTTGTAATATTATGCATTGAAACAGCATCTCTCTCTGGGTGTGTGAAGCACATCCTAGTCAGACATCCCTCCCTTCCCCTGCTTTCCTGAAGGAGCCAGGCTGAGCTCTCGCTCTCTCTCTCTCTCTCTCTCTCTCTCTCTCTCTCTCTCTCTCTCTC
>JAJKFI010012828.1:0-24614 GCA_029204185.1 Lerista edwardsae
AGAGAGAGAGAGAGAGAGAGAGAGAGAGAGAGAGAGAGAGAGAGAGAGAGCTTTGAATAAGCTCATTCCTAATCAAGAGTATTGACCCTACATTGAAAACAGAAAGAATAAATAGCTTGCAAAGAAAGTGGAACCTTTATTTCTTTCCCTGGCGGGTTTATGATCTGGTTAATTTATCATGTAACATCAAGATGTTGGTTTAACTCACTCAGCAGAAACCCGGAAAGTACTGTGGTGGCTAAGGACAGAACAAAATGTGGTGACTGGTCATTGCCAAAGCGCACTTAAGCAGTGGAGTGGTGGTGATGGCACACAGAGAAATGGTGGCAGATGTGACAGTTGTTGAACCTTCATTGCAACAAATACTTTCCCCTCCTAATGCCTTCCCCAGCCATTTTCCACCTGGGTTTATTTCAGTCTTAGAGCTTGTCTAAAAGCAAAGTGGATAGGAGGGGAAGGAGCTGACAGCAAGGAGAGGAATTCAGCATTCCCTTCTCATTCCTCCAATGCAAATCACCAAATGCACCGATATACTGCAGTTTGGCAGCAATTCCTGTTTAAAGATGCAAGTCTGTCACTCTCACATTTAGTCTTTCTCCAAGCTAGTAACCAGGAAGCAACTGACTCAAATACCAGACTATGTGGCCAAGATATGCCATTCTTTCTCTTAACCTCAGCTTCCCTTCTGCAAGATGGGAGCAAAATACTGGCCCACAGTTTGTTGTAAGCAAGATTGAGATCATGTACGCGATGTAATGAACCCTCTGAAGCAGTGGTTCTCAAACTTGTTAGTACTGGGACCCACTTTTTAGAATGATCATCTGTCCAGGCCCCCAAAGGGATGCCATGGCCAGAAATGCTGTAATTGTGACACCTGAGCCTGCCGCTTTCCTGAAAATGCAGCAATACGTTGCGGTATTTCTCAGCCATTTTCCAATAGCAAAGCAAATCAGAAAGAAAAAGGTCCATTTACAACCTTGACATAAGCAAAGCAACCACACACCCCTCCCTCTTTCCAGCATCCCATCTTCCCATATTTTCAATATGGCTGCCCTAAATGCTTTGTGGCCCACCTGAATTTGGCTCGTGACTCGCTGATGGGTCCCAACCCACAGTTTGGGAACCACTGCTCTAAAGTTCTATTGTAATTATTTTATTGTGATGCCTGTGATTGTATAAAACAAAAACAAAAACAATGTGTGAATGTCTTTTTTGCTAATGTGGTGTAAAATCTTCAGTTACAAGTGATAAGGTTGTTTTTGAGAATGGTTTGACTTGGATAACAAAAATTGGGCTGCATCCTGCCGATTTTTGGTGAGGACTGTGTAGTCTTTTCTCAGCTGCTCATATATCAGATTCTCACACACTATAAGCGGAGCCACTTCCTGCTCAAACGCTTGCAGGCCTCAGCAAGGAAGAGCAGCAGATTGAGGTGCAGGGACCGTTGCATTGATAATCCTTTCAGATTGTATCAGAACTGCGCTGTCAGGAAATGGTAAGTTTTTGTACCTCATCTTGGCAGCATCTATTTCAATGATAAAAGACATTTGTCTGCAGGGCAATCATCAGCCACTACCGGATTCGTGTGCTAGTTCGTGATTTGCATATTTGTGCCATTTAAACACACGTTAGAGGCTAAATGTGCAATTTGTAGGAAAATATTTTGTGTATTTATATTGGTGGTGTCACCCAGTGTACAGATATCTCTCTCAACAATAGCAAGATGAACACTTGTGGCACTTCTGTTTGCAGATCGATAGGTTGACCTGCTCTGCGATAGACCTGCATTGTGTGCAAAATAAACAGTAACTGTTCCAAGTCTGACATTTGAGAAGATTGTTTCCCACCCCACCCTCTCTTTAAACTTTGCTCACATTGCTCAATAAGCTTTTATCCCAGGGGACAGCAAAGCCCTTCTTACACGGGCACCAGCTGTGCATCTAGCGAAGGAGCATAATCTGGCCGCCATTCTGCCCAAACTGGTAACGATGACAGGACTGTTACAATTGACCCTATGTGGGCTGTTGTAAGGAGTGGCCCCAAACCCCATGGTGCCTGAAACGATGCTTTTGCCAGCTGTCCCATTTGCAGAGGCTGTGCACCCACCTGCTTCCATTGTCACCAAGCAAATTGTTGTTATAGGTTAATCTTTTCTTCTGCTCTAATATTGTCATCAACTGAGCTCAACCTTGCACCATGATCTATTCCTGTGTATTTTATATTTTAATGGTTTGTTAATATTGGCAGTAGTGGTTGCTAATAGCAATGCTAATTATCATATTGGGTCGCGCATTTGGTATTTGCATGTACTACTCACAGGTCATTAAAAACTAAGGAAAAAATGTGGCCACCTAGTAGCTTCTGGCTGATATGACTAGCTGCTGGAGCCATATTATCCCAGTACAAAAAGAACTGCATTCTTGCCAGTTGGTTTCTGGGTGCAGTTCAAGGTGCTTCTGGCTTGTCTTTCAAGTGTACTAGGTTATCAGGTGTCCCAGTTTATTTCTGGGACCAAGTTATCTCAAGCACCATTTTCTCTCAAATTAGCCTCTTGATGTGCTTAGATAATCTTTTGAGTCTTTTCTATGAGACACCTGTGACTTCCCTTCCCTCTTCAAGGCTCCTAACTACAGCATCAAGTTCAGAGAAACACACTTTGGCATCTTTTTGGCCTCCTGATGTAGTGTGTGTGTGCGTGTGCGTGTGCGTGTGCACACACTGGGCTGGGTGACCACCATATGTTGATTGGTACCTTTCATGCCACCTGAATGGGGACATGATTGAGACTTACAATATTATGCAGGGGGGGGCGGATAGAGTAGATAGAGAGATCTTTTCCCTCTCACACAGTACCAGAACCATGGGACATCCACTAAAATGGAGTGTCAGGAGAGTTAGAACCAACTAAAGAAAATATTTCTTTACCCAGCAAGTAATTAGTCTGTGGAACTCCTTGCCACAGGAGGTGGTGGTGGTGCCTGGCCTAGATACCTTTAAAAGGAGACTAGACAAATTTATGGAGGAAACTTCCATCACAGATTACAAGCTATGATGGGTATGTATCATCTGAGATTAGCTGGTCGCCCATCATGAGGACTGGGTAGGAATTTTTTTCTGTCATCCCAATTGGCCATGGATGGCAGTTTCTTCACCTCCCCCAGACTGGCAAGGGAGGGACAGTGTGTTCAGTCTGTTTCATGTTTTAAAAATTGGTCACTTACGTTTAAGAAAGCTAAACCCGAGCCGTAGTCTGGTGTCTTCACTGAGGTTGTATGCAAGGGTAAATCAGCTACCTCAGAATGCAAGGTGCAAGGGAGTGACAAGAGGATACAGGCAGCTTGTTGTCTTGTTTGTTCTCTGAGGCATCTGGTGGGCCACTGTGAGAGACAGGATGCTGGACTAGCTGGGCTTTGACCTGATCCAGTGGGGCCATTCCTATGAGTACATGTCTGCAGAGGAGCATCTGGTTCTGGTGGCTGTCAGAAATGCTGTGGAGAATCTTGACTGGCCACCGGTTTGTTTATCTCAGAATTTACCTCAGAATGCCAGATGCAGGGGAGCAGCAACAGGATGCAGGCATCTTGCTGTCTTGTGTGCTCCCTGAGGCATCTCTTGGGCCACTGTGGGATACAGGAAGCTGGACTAGATGGGCCTTTGGCCTGATCCAGTGAGGCTGTTCTTATGATACTGTATCAGCAAGCAACATCATGGTGAATGTTGGGTGGCAACAGAGTCTTCAGGGATGCTATGGAATTGTCAGTCACAATTACTATGCTAGCTATTGTTTCAGTTGTGCTGTTGACTTTGCTGCTGATTATTAAGCTTGTTCTATGACTACAGATATTAGCTGTGGTTTAGCAGCCACTGGCTTAGCAGGGCCATAGGATTGGTCTGCCCAAATAGCTTATACCTCAGGCTGCCAGGGTAGATGCATCCATAACCCCCATCACTGAGTCCTGACCTCGAAAAGCATAAGCATGCACCCTCCTTCAACCCATAGCACCGTTTTGGGTGCTATGAAATCAAACCAGTGCTGGGAAATCAAACCAGTGCTGCATACTCCTGTTGCTGTCCATGTGGTTAGGCTAATTGGGGATGCTTAAAGAATAGTGATAAAAAGTAGTGGCTGCAGCAGACACTCCCAACTACCTACTGTTTGACTGCCCCACTTTGGCACAGAAAGATTCATAATAGCAGTTGATCAAGTGCTCCCTCTGATCTGGTGTCAACCTTGCTTGATGACATTGCACAAGGCTGCCAACCCTTGGAGGGAGGAAATCTGGTCCGGGGGTATGGAAATACCCCCGGGGGTAGGAAATCTGGTCCGGGGGTAGGAAATATGGCCCCATGGTAAAGAGGCTAGGCAGCAAGCAGCATTGCCCAGTGGCAACCCCCAAATGGTCTAAGATTACCTTTGCCACCCATCTGCCTGAGAAAAGAGGGGGGAACCCTGGAGAAACAGGGTGACTTTGGGCTAGCTGGCAATCTTACTTGGACCAGAAATACAATGCAAATGGAACGACAGTCCAAGTTCAACCAAAGGCCTCCTGAGCAAAGAAGTGCTCATTGTCTCTCCTGCGTCTGAAACAACTGAAACCTCACAAACCATTATAAACACCATTCTGTGTCTTCCAGTTTAGCCCATCACCGGAGACAGCATGGAAGCTCTTGCCAAGTTTGACTTCAATGCTTCAGGAGAGGAAGAGCTGAGTTTCCGGGCTGGGGATGTCCTGAAGGTAAATGCAAACCAAAGGGTTCTCTGTTTATCAGTATTCGATTCTACTACAGTCCCCTGCCATTGTATTCGCCAACCATTCCACAAATCAGTAAACCTGAGATGGTTCTTTTAGGTTAGTTTCACTGATAACTGCCAGGTTGTTGACAGGAATGTTTCCTTCTCATTCCAAGAGCTTATAATTTGTGTTTAGAAGATGAGTAAAAAGCCGACTTGAGGGCCTCCCTCTCAGGCTGTGCAGCCCAACACGGAGAATAGGATCTGGTGGTGTAGGTCACCGTCATTCCCATCCTTGTCCCGCCCTTCCCCATGTCCAGTTCCATCATCCCCTTTCCCACATCCCAGGAGAGCTCACTGCCAGCAATGGTGAGACCTAACACCGTCTAGTCCTCCTGGCACTGGGTCAGCACTGGTGGTAAAGTGCCTTAGGGCACTTTTGCGACATCAGCAGCAGTGGTAAGGGCTTACTGCTCGTGCTGGGCCTCATTGGACCAGGCCCTAAGCCCTTGGGCCTGCACTGGTTCTGTGACTTAAATTCCCTGAAACTGCTATTAGCCACGAAGGGGAGAATTGGTGGACACGTCAGTTTCTCCCTCTGTGACTCATAGCAGCTGGGGGAAGTCAAGGCATTGGCATGAGGAAGAAGGTTGAAGTCTCTTCTCCTGTGCACTGTGGGCCCAATCCAGACTCACTTCCCTTACAGCTGCTTTTTGGAAAAAAAATGAGATGTCAAAAGTTCTACCCACTGTGGAGTATGAAAGGAGGTGAAGCAACAGCAAACAATAAAATGACATGCACAAGGCAGCCTTCTCAAGAACGTTTGAGGCAGGGGGCAGGGTCCAGACAAGATTTTCAAGGATCTCTCTCTCTCTCTCACACACACACACACACACACACACACACACAGAGAGAGAGAGGGGGGGGAAGAATATCAAGCTGATTTTCTCTCTCTCACACACACACAGAGAGAGAGGGGGGGCGCAGAAAATCAAGCTGATTTTTGAAGGAGACATGGAGCACAGTGCTGGGGTAAAGATTGAAGAGACAGGAAGTGTGAGGCTCACTGACAAGAGGAAACCTACCTCCCCACAAAACCTCTTCTCCAAAACAAAGAGTAGCCAGTCCTTCCAATGCCAGAATGGTTTATTATATTATTCTGGAAACCCAGTTCCAGCGAGCATTAGGCAGGGATTGCCTTTTGTATTGTCACTGTCTGAATTTTGTTCCAGAGAAAGAAAAATGAGGGTGGTGTGTTTTTTTCCATTTTGGTTGGTACGAAGCTGCAGAAATCCCCAAAACTTTAGTTTGAGGTGACTCTGTCAAAAGTTCACAAAATATATTCATTTGTGGTTCTTTTTTTGATAATAAAGAGGTGAAACTTCATGGTAAATATACAGTCATCAGGAATTATTTCTTATTGCCTTATGTCTTATAATCATGTCCACCTGTGTAAGGTACTGGTAAAATGCTATCAAGTTTGACAAAAAGTATTGTAATTATTTTTTTTTAAGGAAAAGTTGTCATTAAAGAATTGCCCCTTTCAAAACCAGTACCATATCCTTCTATTTTTTTGTAAACTTTTTTGTAAACCATGTTGGGGCGCAATCCTAACCAACTTTCCATGACTAGCATAGCTGTGCCACTGGGGCATGTTCTGCATTCTGCAGTTGGAGCGGGGGAACAATCAATTACCTCCTGAAGGTAAGGGAATGTTTGTTCCGGAACTGGGGAAAAAAACCCAGAAGTGCTTTTTGGAACCTTTTGAATCCTGGGGACAACCAGAACACATTTCTCCAGCCCAGAAGTGAACAGAAGGTTGTGTCTGGGAGGTCACACACACCCCCAGGGCAATGTCCCCATGTCCCCCATGCTACATCACTGTGATGTACCACACAAACATGCATGTGCATTGTCCTATAGATCAGAATATTTTAGCTTCCTCCTATGCCTCAAGTACTCCTAGGCCTCAAATTGGAGATTTGTGTTTCTCTGGTGCAGACTGCTAAGACAAAGCAGCCCATTAAAAACCTCACAAAGAATGCCTTAAGCCCTGTTAAGGTCTTCAAAGCAGCCCTCCTCCATTACTGCCACATTACAAATGCACAGCCCAGATCTCTCCACCATCTGAACAAGCCTTCAGGAATTGGGATAAAACTAACGAGCACTGCCTTTCTCATAGCTTTAGTCCTTCTAAATGCACCTTTAGCTCCCCACTTGACTGTTTTACCAAGAGCTTCTGATACCCACAACTTCACAGTCTCAATCTAGACTTCAATTATCCTTCCAAATTACTTGTTTTCTCCTGCTGCTGCTTCTTTTTGAATTCATTGCCTTCTCTGGAAGATTCAGTACAGGGCTAGATTAAGTATTAGCCTAGCTATTTTATAGAACACAGTACTAGACACATCGTACCCCTTACATAGTGCTTCTTCATGGAGAATAATAAGCCCACCCTTGTCTCTATGCTGTCTTCTTCAAGGTTTCTGACAACCAAATCTGATGTTGGTTGGTTTGTTTAATAACGTATGACTGGGGTGTAGCTGCCACATACTAGGGGAATTTGTCAACTGATATTCTGTACATATGCTCCAAAGTAAATCCCATTGGATTTATTAAGACGCTGCATGAGTGTCCACTGCTGCAATCTGTACAGCATGGGAATCAGAAAGATCAGGTAGGTTGTACTGTGGTGTAGGACCGCCATTGACCACTTTGGGACAGAAATCAGTAGCTCCTAGCCTTGTTGCACAGATGAGCAACTCTGCATTATCAGGCAGAAGTGAAGTAGCACTGTCATTAATTGCTAATGGACACAACGTACCTTGAACGCAATCCTAACCTGGACTTAGGCCGGCACAGTTAGGCCAGCACAAGGGACACTGTAAAATATGTGTGCCATCCTTCCTGACTCCGAGTGGTCCAAACGCGCTTTATGGTGGCCCTTGTGCCGGCCAAACTTTGCTAGCCCAATTGTGCCAGCCTAGCTCCAGGTTAGGATTGTGCCCTAATTTATAACTAATTTATCGATAACTAGTTTATCGAGACAGTGCACTTTGAGTTGAGTTCAATGCAGCTGATGAGTCTTCCAGAAGACTTCCTCGCGAGCCAAATTGGGAGGGAGCACTGCTGAAGGTATTTGTCGATTCTTATAGGGAAGCACTCATAGCATCAGATGAAACATAGGTACAAAGTCATACTAGCTTGAAGCCTTATAATCACTTTCCTGGATGGTTTTGAATGGTTACCTCAGCATTAGCAGTTAACCAATCACAGGTCAAAAAAAAAACATTTCACAAACCATCTAATTGGGATTGGTTCTGGGTAGGCTGTTATGAGATGTTTCCTCAACACCACTTCTGTATATTTGGTTTTGTAACCTTGTTTCTGCTGTTACTGGAACCATTTCCTCATGTCATGGAGATCATGTCTCAGTTACCCCAGACAGCCAGGTACTGTACATCATCTGCTGTGCAGTTCCAACTCTCTGAGGGGAGAGAAAATAGATGTCTTTAAAAACAAAAATGGCTGAAACTTGGTTTGGGCCCTTGAGGGCAATCTGACAACCACTAACAGTGGGAGTTATGGAGGTATTGTTCCTTCAGAATCTTATGTGCCTGCATAAGACCCATATAGCCTTTAAACTAATGTTGATTCTCTTTTTGATGTATAGATCTTAAGCTCACAGGAAAATTGGTACAAGGCTGAGCTGAAGGGTTACGAAGGCTATGTCCCAAAGAATTTCATAGAGTTGAACACTCCCAGGTGAGTACAACTGGTACTTTATTTCAAGTGTTCAAGATGTTTATCTTGAATGTACGTATTTAAGAAATTATATATAATAGCAAAACATGCTAAAAAGAAACAAACTGGGGCTACTTGTGGCGGATTTCCAAGCATCTCTTTGACTATTCTTTTCACTCCTGCCCTGCAGAACGTTCTTTTTCCCTGCTCATGCCCAATTTTTTCTGTTACAAAGAATTCACAATTCTGAGTTTGCTGAGTAATGTTTTCCCAAGTGTGCATGCAAAAGTGCTCCTGACCCAAGAGGTGTCAACAGCTCCCCTAAAGTTCAACAGAAACATGAGAATGAGGTACCCTGGAAACTGAAAGAAGATACTGGGGAGATGATACTCTCCAGAAACATTATATAAATACGTTAAGCAAAATGGCAGGCGGTGGTCTGTCAGAGCCATCCTGTCTGTACAAATGGGACAGAAATGTTTTACGGCGAACCAATGAGGTGACATGTGATCTGCAAAATGTGCCCCAGGATTTCTTGCTCTGTCACAGAGGATGGAGGGGGCACTGTCATTGGATCATGTGGTGTGGCTTCTTGGGATGCCCAAGTATCTCGAATATGCCCTGCTACCTGCGATCTAGAGCAGTGTTTCTCACCAGTGTGAGAAGGGGGAAGTACAACAGCATTCCCGGGGAACATGATTCTACTGCTCACAACTGCAGTTTGAGCCCTGGAACGCTGGGGTTGGTGGGCGAGAGGCTGAATTGAATCATTCCTGTCAGCCCTGTAACCCTAGCCCCAGATTTGGCTTTTCCCCTTAAGCGGACGTTGTACTACACCAGAGATGGCCAACCCGCAGCATGCCATGCAGAGAATTTTTATGCAGAGAATTTTGTACATGCCATTCCACCTTAATGTTGCTTTTAGCAATTATCCTGATAGCTAAATAGAGCCTCTTAGTTCAATGGCAGTATATCTCAGAGTGCCAGAAGATACAGAGCAAGAAACATGGGGATGCTGTTGTCTATTTGAGGCTTTCCAAGGACTCTTGGCTAACTGCTGATGAGGCCAGAACGGTGGCCTGCGTGGACCTTTAGTCTGGCCCTGAAGGATCCACTCCAAAGTCCATATAGCCAGAGCAGATCAAGGAGAGTAGGTGTGGCCACCCTGCGTGTGCCCACGATAGCATTAGAAACTTGAGGATGTGCTGTGGGAGGAGTAGCAATACAAGGAAATCAAGCGGCCTGTAAACTGCTGTTGTGCTATCTTTAAAGTTAAAGGAAAAAAAAAACATTTTATGGCAACTTTGCACATGCCACTCAGAAAGTGTCTGTGTGCCACTAGTGGCATGTGTACCGTGGGTGGGCCACCTCTGTACTACGCAAAAGCCATTCAGGCTCATTCTTGTTTCTCAGTTCTACAAACCTCGGGATTGGACCAGCAAGCTGCTCCATGTGACTGAAAGGCTGAGAAGCGCATTCTCTCGTATGAAGCTCCCGTGGCATCTAAGAGCCTGCATCCATGCAGGCAGGCAATACTGAGCTGGAGAACACCTGCCTCAGTATTGCCTGTCTGTGCAACTTGGCAGTGGCTGTTTCAGAGAGGAGACTTTCACTGCCCTGCCTGGAGATGCCAGGGATTGAACCTGGGACCTTCTCCATGCCAAGTGAGTTCTCAGACTACAGCCCTTCCTCCAATAAGCCTCAAGTGCAAGAGCCTGTTTAGCTGCTTTGAAATAAACAGTGCTTTGCACCACAGCTACTAAAGCACGTTCACAGTGCATGGCAAAAGTGTAGCAATCCCTCCCTCCTTCCTTTTGAGTGCCGTGTCATAGTGAGGCAACTAAGGCAAGGTGTGCACTGGTGTAGGATTCTAAAGAATTATTTGCATCTTATTAACCTGGATCTGGTGAAAGAGGTCCAGAGCTTACTGGCACTGTGGTATTGTCCTCTGTGTTACACCACTGGCCCCTGCTGGATGGAACAAAAAGGACCCATTTGGGTGGAACAGTTCCACCTGCTGGCAGCTGCAGAGTAAGGCTCTCAAAAGGCTGGGCTGTCTTGGGGGTGGCGGGAAGAATTGATTTGTTTTTCCCATAATGTCCCTGTGCTGGGATTTGTTGTTACATTAGGGGTAACATATACTCATTTCTCTCAGCCTCTTGAACTGAATCACCTTTGGGTCCAAGTATGAAATGAAACCTTTCTTCTAACAATCTGATCTCTATGTGCGCACACAGAGACCTTGCATTTAAGAGAGTCAAGCAATCCATGCTGGGTTCTGGGAAATAGACTGGAGGGTGCATTGCATCTGTCCAGTGACTTTAGCAAATTACTGGTCTGGACTGTATCAGAATGAGTCCTGTATCATTTCCTGTCATTAGACCCGTTTTTCTTGTCCTGGCTCACTATAAATCACTCTTCCTCTCCCATTTCTTTTCCTTTATCACCGCTTTTTGCCATCACTTCTATTTGCCTCCATGTGATTTGTTGCACTTGACAGCTGGTTCCATGAAGATGTATCCCGTCACGCTGCTGAAAATATGCTCAGGGGCAAGGGAGTTGGCTCTTTCATCGTCCGAGCCAGTCAGAACTCCCCAGGTGACTTCTCCATCTCTGTCAGGTACCTGTGATTTCTATTCTTTCTATCTTTTAGGAAAGATTTCTATTTGGTTTGGGGGAGTCCCTGTAGCAGGCACTATAAAAGAGTGGTGCTGTGTGTGCGTGCGTGTATAGTTGTGTCAGTGCGATGTGCGCGCCGTCCTGTTTTTTGGGGGGATCACAGCCACAGTAACTCAAGGCAAGGGAGCATTTGCTTCCTTACCTTGGGGCTGCATTGGCACTGGAAAGTTGGGTAGGATAGGGACGAGTGCGTGAGGGGCAGCCCAATCCTATATTGCCTGCACTGTATCCAGTGCAGTGTAGGAGGTGGCTAGAGCTCACCTCGGGGTAAGGGGCTGTTGCTTCCCTTACCCCAGGGTAACCCCCAGCTATCCCTATGAAGCTGCTCAGATCCACACCATCAAAATTGCTGGCATGAATCTGAGCCTCTGGACCAGGTCCGCCTACTCCGGGGACAGGGTTAGGATCCTGCCAAACGGCCAGATCCACGCTCCTCCCACACGCCATCCAGGCTGGCCCTCCCACTCGCCGCCCTCCCTCTGCGCCGTTCTGCCTCCTCCCGCTTTCCCTCCATCACTGGCCAGTGCAGGAGCGGCTAACCTGGGCAGCTCAGCTGCGTATCTGGGTTGGTGCAAGTCCCTGTGCCAGCCCAGCACCTTTTGTGCTGCCACAGACATGCCTTATGGCACATTTGCAACAGTGCTGGGCCAACACAAGCGACATACATCAGCCCATGGGTAGGGCAGGATTACACCCTGAGTGAGTGAGATATATTTAAAAATTTGACCCTGCCCCCAAGGAGCCCTCAGCATGACTTACAATCTGATCTTTAAAAAACTGAAGATATGCGGTATAAAGTCATGACAAAAGCCAGAGATGGATGTTCTAATATCCAAGATTGTCTTAATATAGGAAGGGAGCAGAGCAGAGTCCTGCTTAAAGCACTCTGGGAATTGCCTTCTGGATTCTTCCAGGAGACAGACGGATGGAGGAACCCCCAACACATCTAGCCCACTATTGCCTATCCTAGCCATCAGTGGCTTTCCAGAACCACTCGAATAAGTCTTCCCAGCATGCACTCTGCCACTGAGCTGACCTCCAAGTGTTCTGTCTTATTCTTTAGTATGCCCGAGCAGGGAAAGGAAAGGCAGGCCAGATTTTAGCTGTACTCCTGATGAGCCTGTAGTACAGGATGCAAGTTTGAAGAACAAGGGTTTTCCCTCCAATGTTTGGCAACACAGAGGCTCAATCAGTAGTTTCTTCTCTTGACGTTCTAATGAAGGATTATGCAGAATGACTGTGGGTTGAGTTTTTTCCAGCCTGCTTTATCAGGCCAGGTGGTGAGCATGTTTCTTGTAGGAGACTCTGTAGGAGCACTGCTTCAGACTGGCTTATATTATGTTATTAAAAAAGAGATGCCAAAGGAGAATTACATGCTTGGGGTCACCAGGCAGCACCCTCAGCAGCTGCCAAGGCCCAGGACTGGCCTTTTTAAAAGGAAAAGGAAGACTTCCATGTCGTTGTGGCAACAGCCATTTTCCCCCTCCGCAATACTCTGAAAGGGTTTACCCTCTGCAGTGGCTCCCAAGCTCCTACAGGAAAGTTGAGAGCCAGGTTTGTGCAGACGGGGGGGGGGGGGGGGACGGACACTGGCAGGGCGGCAGAGATTGCCGCACTGCAGCCGCCAAGGGGCTTTTTTGCTTACCTGGGGGGCAGCGCTGGCCTACTGCAGGGTCCCCCTCTGACCTCTGATTTGCAGCTTGTTTACAGGCCCTTATCTCAGATCTAAAGCTGCTTCCTGTCCCCCCCCCAAAAAAACAAAAAAACCAGAAGAAGCTTTAGATAGGAGATAATAATGGCTTTTGATAGCAACTGTGGAGGAGATCAGAGGGGGCTGCAAGCCGCCAGGACCCTGCAGGAGGCCAGCGCTGCCCCCCAGGTAAGCAAAAAAAGGCAGTAGCAGTGCTACAACCTTTGCAGCCCTGTTGTTGCTATGGGAACAGGGCCACACCTCTTAAAGGGGAATGCCCTGCTTCCTGTTCCACAGGTGGGTGGCAACCCACCAGTTTGGGAACTACTGTCTGGGGTATTACGTGAGTCCAAAATAGAGGCTGCCATTCCCCCCCCCGGCTTGTTAGAGGGGTACAGCTGGCAGCAGTTGGGGGAAGGAAAGACACACACACACACACATATGTCCAGCAGGATCACACATCCCCTCATCTGACATCTAACAGACAAAACAAGCACACAAAGGCCAAACCCCACATTTCACATCATATGCAGTTTGGCCCTAAGAAACATGAAACAGTTGTGACTGTTTTGTTTCCTCCTCTGGTGTCCCCAGGCATGAAGAGGACGTCCAGCACTTTAAGGTGATGAAGGACCCAGAGGGAAAATTCTTCTTGTGGTCTGAGAAATTTGAGTCACTCAACAAGCTCGTGGAGTTCTACAAGACTTCCTCCATCTCCAAACACACACAGATCTTCCTGAGGGACGGTATCCAGAATGAGCATCAGGTAAGCTTTTGGGAGCTCAGCCGGAGAAAAAAAGTTCACCCTGTCAGAGTATCATTTTAGGAGCATGTAATTACACATCAGCACTGAGTGGTTTGGGTGATGAGAGCCTGACCGGTTTATTTGCTTTGGTCTTTGTTCGATATAAAAGCACTCTAGGACATACGTGGCAGGGCTGTCTGCATCAGTATGGTGTTCTTAAGATCTCTGCTGGCATCATATGTGCATCAGCAGTGACCCTGTACATCCTCCCTATAACATATTCTTCCAACTCACTAGGGGCCTGATCGAAAGGACCTTGTTGCCAGTGGTGCCATGTGTGTACTGCTGGCTAAAAGCGTTGCAAACATTCCATAAAGCACATTTGCGACACCATGGGGTGGGGTGGGGTGGGGGTTGGGAAGCAGCACTTTGCATAATCTCATGGGAGTGAAAGCATAATGCACTTTATGTCAGCGTAAAGATGGACAAAGTGATCTCCTTCCAGAACTCTATCGCCTTCATGCTGATGCATAGGCTGCTGCTTGAAAGGAGAACGTATCTAAGGGCTTTCCACCTCCTTCAAACATATTGGCACAAAGAGAGCCTATGTCAGCACATTCAAAACATTTAGCTACCCAATTACTGTCCTAATGCTTTTTAGCCTGGAGTAGTCTGTTGTTTTCAATTAGGGTGTTTGGAGAGTAATAATCGCATTTCTACAGTGCATTAGAGTTTCCAATAGCTTTGCATATATTCAGGAATCAGGATCACCCAAAACCTTCAGACACCTGAGACCCCTAAAACCACCCCTCACATATCTTCCTACCCATACTGCCTCACCTACCCCTCTGCCCTCTGACCCCTGGCTCAACAGCAGCACAAGATGCCACTTCTCCTTCCTTCTGTAACACCCTGTTTTTCTTGAATGTCCTGCATTTGGGGGTGCTGTGTCCTCCTTCGTGTTATGACATCTGGTCACCTTGCACACATGTGCTCTTGCACTAATTGTTGTTAAATGCATCCAGGGATTATAAAATTGATTTTGATGGTGAAAAAACAACAGAGAAAGGAGAGGCAGGTGCAAAGGAAGCCATCCTGGGTATGAAAGGCACTCTGCATATGCCACATTCTGGGAAGGACTTATGGGCACTGTGAGGGGTTCAGGATGAGCCATAAGGTCTCTACTGGAATGACAAGGCAGAGCTTTCATTCCCTGGCTACAGTAAAACATGGCTATATATATGCCAAATTGCAAGCATGAACTGCAGGCAAGGTGTGAAGGAGCATTAGCAGAACTGGGGTTGGAGTTCTGAGGGAGAAGTGTGAATGCTGATGCATTGAAAGGACTCAGAAAGAAGAGTACACCATTTGTTAGTGCTGCAGAATCTGTTGTTCCATGTTCTTCATAATGCAGACAAAATGTTTCACTTTATTCATGTGCCTACAAAAATGCACGAGGAAAACTGGGAATTGCGGAAAGCGTGTGATATTAGCACAAAAAACTAGCAAATAAGGAAATGGGTGAAATAGTAGAGAAGGAGGGAGTGTGAAAAAGGTATTTTGGAAACAGGGAAATTCCAGGCCACTGGCAACCTGTTTCAGTCTATGCTCAAAGAATGAGGAAACAGGGATCAGAGGTCACCAACAACCAATACAAGAAGAAAGCTGTGCACGGTAACTACAGTAACCAAAGCCCTGCTTAACCAGGAAACGGACTCTGATATCAGATTACCAGGATGTGAATGCTAAGACAAAGCAGGACATATTATGTGCTCAAAATAGCAATGAAGCTCAGTAAGCCACATTGGGCAGGGAGGAGCACTATCTGTCCGCCAAAGAGAAGAAATCATACATTTCTGACAGAGGCATATGTTGTTACATGCCTGATCAGCCAGTGGTTCATTTTTTAAAACTCTGTCTTAGATTCTAATGAAATGCATTTCAGTGGATGGCAGCCCACGTTGCCAACAGCAGCAGCAGCAGCAGACAGATTGAGTGGAGGAAGGAGGCATGACTGAGGTGCACAGCATCTATTAAACAGGCTGTTTAAGGCTAGATATGATCAATAGGAGGGAGAATGGCTTTCTCCACAGGACTTCATTTTTGTTTAAATTGATTTGTGCTGTGAATTTGTACTGTGAAACCTGCAGGGGTCCAAATTGCTCATTTGCATTGCAAAAGCCTCTTTTTTCGGCTGCATTAGCAATGGTCACATAAGTGGTTCAGATTCAAGTCTGACTTGTGAAAACAGGAAGAGCGAAAGAGACACCTGCACTGAGTAATGCATAGGAAAATGAAAGGTTAGGGAAAGTGAATCTGCCTTCAGGGTTGTGCTTGCTTGCTAGTTTTACAAGAGCCACTGGCATATAGAGACAGATCCAGCCGCTAAGACAAATGAAGTGCAATATTTAATTTTGAAATCAAGTTCGAGACGCTTGTGATGAAGGCTGAACAGTCATGGAATCTGTTTCTCTTTATTAACATTTTTATTTAGAAACAGATGTGATGCAGAAAATGAAAAACATATTTTTCCCCAGAAACGTCCACTATACCAGCAGCATAAACTGAGTTCAAAATGCAACTGGATTTTCTTTAGACCTTATTTTTGCCTGTTTTTTAATGAGCTGTTTCTAGTTTAGTAATTTCCATTTATAGCTCCTTCTGGCAGCCTTCTGTGTTTGAAGAGCCCTTGTAACTGCCCTGAATACCAGCTTTCGTAGCATCCCAGATTACCGCATGCATCGTTTCAGCTATATTGTTTGTGTCAAATAATGTTGAATTTCATCTCATCGTTTGTCCTGGGCGGGGGCCAGCATGATGATGGGGAGTTCTCACAGGGCTCCCTCAAAAGCTGGCACCATCCCTATCAAGTAAACACTACTATATAATATACAATTTATAGATCATAACAGACCACAAAACAAGGAGAAACAGCAGCAGGGAGTGAGGGGAGGGCTTCAATGCATTGCCCCAACAACTTTGATCCTAATCATGTGCCCTCACCATGTGCCCTATTTTTTATTGGGGGGGGATGTTTCATTGGCTTTCAGTGTGCAGAGGGCAAAGTGAGAAGTCTTCCATACTCCCAGATTCACCACATTATATGTCCCCCTTTGCTATTTATAAACAAAACAACCCCCTTCCTCCATTCAGGGCCCAATCCTATCCAACTTTTCAGCACTGATTCAGCTGCAATGCAGCCCTGAGGTATTCCCTTACCTTGAGGAGGCCTCCATGACTGTTCCCCCACGGCAGGACGCAGCACACATCCTGTTGGCATGGCTGCTTCAGTGCTGGAAAGTTGGTAGGGTTGTGCTCTCAGTCACATTTAGCAATCAGATTCATATCTAGTGTGGCACTTAGCCCTCCCACCCCCCAACATAAGAACATAAGAAGAGCCTCACTGGATCAGGCCAAAGGCCCATCTAGTCCAGCTTCCTGCATCTCACAGCGGCCCACCAAATGCCTCAGGAAACACACAAGACAACTAGATATGTGCATCTCATTGCCACTCCCCTGCATCTGGCACTCTGAGATTGCGTGACTCTAAGGAGGTTGCACTACCCATCATGGCCTGTAGCCTGTGATGGACCTTTCCTCCAGAAATCTGTCCAGTCCCCTTTTAAAAGCTTCTAGGCCAGATGCCATCACCACCTCCTGTGGCAAGGAGTTCCACAGATTAATTATCCACTGGGTAAAAAAGTATTTCTTTTTATCTGTTCTCACTCTCCCAACACTCAATTTTAGTGGATGTCCCCTGGTTCTGGTATTGTGAGAGAAGGAAAAGAACCTCCCTCTATCCACTTTATCCATCCCATGCATAATTTTGTATGTCTCAATCAAGTCCCCCCTCAGGCGTCCTTTTTCTAGGCTGAAAAGCCCCAAACGCTGTAGCCTTTCCTCATATGGGAGGTGCCCCAGACCCGTAATCATTTTGGTTGCTCTCTTCTGCACACACAACTACACCACCTAAGGAATAATACCCAGAAGGAAGTACAAAAGAGAAGGAACTTCACCTTTTAATATATTTATTTCAAAATACAAAAGACATACATAGCAACATAAAAAAAACAGAGCTGTCAATGTATAAAACAACATAAGAAATGCATAATTGTGCTTGACCATTTTCTCATTCATTCTCTCCACCCCATACAATTACTTAGATTAAACAAAAATAGCTCATATCGATAAATATTGACCTTAAAGTTGTAATTTCAATAGTTTATAAATTAGATCCAGTTCTGCATGATTTCATCTATAAAATCAAATAGACAATCAATTGTCTATTTCATCATATTCACAGTTTTCCAAAGGAACTTCACTTTGTACGATTTGCTTTTCTTCCAGGAATCTGATAGTTGGGGCATAGGCAGAAAGGCACTTCACCAAAGTGGAGCACCTGGAAAAGAAGCAGGAATATCAGGACGCAAGAAAGATGTGGGTCATCATCATCATCATAAGCAGGTAACATGGAGAACAAAGGTGAACCCCTGGTCCCAGGTCTCAGTGTTTGAGAACTGCACTGTCATGCAGGCTAATTGCTTCATTCATAATAACACTGCATGATTTAGGGATTATGCTTTTGCTGAGTAGTGGCGCGACTCAGTATGACAAATCTCAAAACTAGTTTTTAAAACATCGTTTAGGTGCAACACTCTGTAGTACAGAACAAAAAGCAGTTCAAAGCGATCCAAAGTGCAATTTGGTGTTTGTTTTCCTGAATCCTCTCTAGCTTGTATGAGAGTTTTGAAAGCATGATAAATGCATGCATGGTAAGGGATGCATGTAAAAAGTATTCTAAGAAACTTGGACAATCCTCTCTGTGGGAAAAAATCACATGATGGAGAAGGGGATGACTGCTACTTAGAGCTAGAGATGTTGCAACTTGGAAATGCAGACGTGCCCCAGTATCCCATGATTCAGTATCCACGGTTTCAGTCATCCACGGATACAAGGATGCCTACCAAAAAGATAGGGGAACATTAAACAAATCTTTTTTACCTTGTTGCAGCAAAATCACTGATGTTCCCCTTCTTTAAAAAGGCGCCCCCAGTATCCAGAGCTTTGGGTATCGGGGGTGGTGGTGGTCCAGAACGGAACCCCAGCAGATACCAGGGCATGCCTGTACTCCACAATCTAAGGAGAAGGCTATTCTCCAAATAGAATATAAACCTACGCCATGTTTAACAAGTTACACTATGTTTACAAGAGCACTGTAAAGAAGTAATAGAAGCTAAGGGTACAATCCTAAACTGAGTTAGGCTGGCATAAACTAAACCCTCAAAGTTTGGCCAGCACAAGGGAGACCGTAAAGTATGTTTGGACCATTCTTGGAATCAGAGAGGCCAGCTCACAGATGTGAGCCATCCTCCCTGACTCTGAGAGTAGTCCAAACATGCTTTATAGTGGCCCTTGTGCTGGCCAAACTTTGCTGGCCTAACTGTGCCGGCCTAACTCCAGGTTAGGACTGCGCTCTAAATACCATCAACAACTGTTTATGACATTTGTTTTCTGTTTTCTGTGAACAGTGAACAGGCAATGTATGTACGTATGCATGCACATGCGCACACGTACTCACTCCCTCACTCCCACTTTAAAGCCAAACTGAGCTTGTCTCACATTTAACATCTCTAGCAGGGAACAATTGACATCCATATCTGTATTGAATCGCATTGACCTTCTGTGCTGGCTCAAATGCAGGCAAAAAGCCCTTGGGGGCGGTTTGAAATGTTACATTTTGTAAAAGGAAATTGGAAAATGCGTCCTGAACGACAAACAAGGATGTTGGAAGATCTAGAGGGCAGTGGTTATTTTTATGGTGAATTGGGGCTGTTATACTGCCTGCCTTCCTGCATGTGAACTTTGCTGACAACAGCTATACTCTGAAGTGGCCAGCACTTTTCACGTAATAATGGCTACCCCCACTTCCCCCATCCAACTCCACCCCAACAGCATAGGTATCAAAGAAATGGCATTTGAGAAGAACAGATGATTTCAATATGCCAGCATTGCTCTTCACTGTAACTCAGAGATCTTCAACCTTTTTCATCTTGTGGCACATTGGCAAGGTGCTAAAATGGTCAAGGCTCACCATCTGCTTTTTGCCAATTGACAAGGAACACCATACTGCTGGTGGGGAGCTCACCCCCCAATGGCCCTACTAATAAATGGTAAAGGTAAAGGTTTCCCCACAACCTAGTTGTGACTGACTGTCGGGGGCAATGCTCATCTCCGTTTCTAAGCCTGTAGAGCCAGCATTTGTCTGAGAACAAGCTTCTGTGGTCATGTGGCCAGCATGACTATACGCCGTAGCTCACGGAACGCCATTACCTTCCAACTGAAATGGTACCTATTTATCTACTCACATTTGTACATGCTTTCGAACTGCTAGGTTGGCAGGAGCTGGGACAAGCAACGGGAGCTCACTCCGTTGCGTGGTCTCAAACTCCTAACCTTCTGGTCAGAAAGCCCAGCAGCAGCAGTTTAACCCGCAGTAGCACCACATCCCTAGTACTAATAAATGACCCTTCTCCAAATTTCCACAGCACACCTGTAGACCATTCACGGCACAATGGTTGAAAATGGCTGCTAATTCAAGGTGAACATGTATGAGGGATGCCACTGCGCAGTATAAGGCAGGGATGGTCCATCTTTCAGTATTGGAGAGTACTGTGTGGAAGAGGGAATTTCTGGAGCAGCTTGTCATACCACAGCTAAAGACATCTGAACAGCCGAACTTGCCATAATTTCTTCCACTACACAGTCTTAAGAGATACAGGAGCTTGACGGCCCAATTTATTCCGCCACCAGCCATAGCATGAGCCACACCCAGGGAGCAGGTGTTGCATTGCTTTGTTGGGGGTGTGGGGCAATCACATGGCCAGCGAGAGGTAAGCAAAATAAATTTCACTTACCTTCCAGTGGGTCACCTGATCACTAATAGGGCTCCCTGGATCCACGCAAGCTACTTGGCTTGCATAGGTCTGGGAAGAGGAAGGGGCAAGGGCAGGGCCAGGAAAGAGGGATAGGATCCAGCATGCATGACTGTCACCAAGAGCCTTTCACTACTACCCTCAAACTCCCCCCCCCGGCGCAGCCAACTCCCCACTCCAAACTGCCCAGAACTGTCCCCTCTGCCATCTTACCTGGACTGGTGGAGCATCCAGGTGGTTCTGGTGTGTGCATGGAGCCTGTTGCCGTTTCCACCAGTATCTCTGTAGTGAGCAATGGCAGTGTAATGTTTGCACCCTCAATGGTCCACTTATGACCATGGATTGCAAGATCTGCTCTTATGAATGGCCCATAAGATTGGGTCGTTCATGTTGGAATGTTGCCCATTTGTGGCACAAGACTAGGACAAAATGGGAGGAGACTTCAAGGTGCAGAGAAGATCATGTATCGTCCAACATATTTTGAGTAATGTAGCTCTTTGTTGGGGCATCCTTAATTCAGCTATTCCAAGGAGAAACCACAACTGTCTTTTATACCATCCCCAAATAAGTCAGGGCAGATAACCAGACGTTTGCATAGGATAAGTCACATCACTCTGCAGAATAGTGAGAATTATCAGTAAAACTTCACAAGGCAGAGAAACGTGCAAAATGGGCATCCAAGTTAATCCCAAACGCAGCCAATGTAAATTGCAGATGCAAGGCGATTTGCAGGGAGATGAAAGAATTTTCAGTATTGGCAAGATGTGGAAAAATAATTTATAGTTGGGTAACTTTAATTAAAGAGACACATATAACAGTATCATCATGTATAAGAAAATTAATTCCTCACCAAAGATGGCATCAAATAACTATGTGCAGCAATGGTTTCAAACTGTTTTTTGCTTATATGTAACAATGAAGCGCCCACGGACTATATTCTTCTCTTTATAGGATAGACGTGGTAGAAGTCTGGACATTCAAGAAGGACATCAGGGCCAAAAAGACCATAAACCAGGAAGCACACCATCCATGTTCCGAAGGCACACAGATCCAGCGCAGCAACCCCAGGTACAGCAGGCCTGTCTTTTCTAAGGTGGAGTAGGGAGTGATAAGAAAATTTGTTTCCATTCATACAGCCAAAACAAATATATTATTCTGTACACATCTCTTGAAGAGTGATGTGCCAAATATGTGTGTAAATTGGGAGCATAAGTAGGCTTCCATGTCCATGGTGGAAAAGGGATAATGATACCCCAAACTTTTACCTGCCATTTGAAAAACTCTGATAATGTCAGTGCTTTACAGATTGTTAAAAAACTTGATTTCCCACCCCCGCCCCAGTGCTGTACTTGTATTGAATAAGTAAGGTAAAGGTTTCCCCACGACCGAATGGTCTAATCATGATCGACTGTAGGGGGCGGTGCTCATCTCCGTTTCAAAGCCTGTAGAGCCGGCGTTTTGTCCTAGGACAAGCTTCCGTGGTCGTGTGGCCAGCATGACTATACGACAAGGTGCACGGAACGCCGTTCCCTTCCCACCAAAGTGGTCCCTATGTATCTACTTGCATTTAGGTGCTTTAGAACTGCTAGGTTGGCAGGAGCTGGGACAAGCAATGGGAGCTCACTCCGTCACGCAGTCTTGAATTCCCAACCTTCCGGTTGGAAAGCCCAGCAGCAGTGGTTTAACCCACTGCACCACCACATCCCTATATTGAATAAGTACAACACAATAAATTGCTGCAGTATTGTACACTGGAGATAGCTAAGCCGTTTGCATTACAACTTCTTTCCTAGAGTGGTGGGGCACCAAGCCAGCAACAACGTTTCCCAATTATTTAAGAACAGACATCAATTATTCCAATTATTTGAGGAAAGATTCATATAATGAAAGGCTAGTGTCTACGGCGAGGACAGAGAGGGTGAAGTTGTGTTGCTTTTGAATCACTTTTTTGTTTTTAAAATGGTGGATTAGCACTTGAACCAGGGATTAGTAATTGAACTGGGCGAGCCTACAGTATCAAAATAAATAATAAACCATTAAAATAAAAACCTCTGAATTTGTCAGATGGAACCGAAATGGACTGGGAGAGTTGAGTTGCTCATTGCCCCTGGAGACTCACTCTAGGTCACATGACTTTCCTGTTTCTGGATTTTTTTAACAGGCTTGTTAGTGAGAAAAGGAGGCAGAGAAGGAAGAAATGGTAAGGGGTTGCTTTCACGTTTGAGTGCATACAAGGCGAAGTGGTCAGTGGCTTTCTGGGGGGAACACTAAGTCATTTAGGAGTCTGACAAATGGAGGGACCACTTTACATGGGAATTCAGGATCCTGAATGACTTAACGTTTCCCCACCCCCTGCAAAAAGCCTCTAAGAGCGCAATCCTAACCTGGAGTTAGGTCGGCACAGTTAAACCAGCAAAGTTTGGCGGGCGCAAGGGACACTGTAAAGTATGTTTGGACCACTTTCGGAGTCAGAGAGGCCAGCACACAGATGTGTGTCATCCTTCCTGACTCAGAGAGTGTTCCAAACTATCTTTATGGTGGCCCTTGGGCCAGCCAAACTTTGCTGACTGAAAGTGATAGTCATGACGCACCTTGCCTTCGGCAAAGGAGGTAGGGTGCTAGCTTGGGCTGGCCCTGGGAATAAATACCTTATTTTCTCAAGGAGAAAGTATTCGTTGTGGTAGGAACATCCACACTACAGAGACACAATCTTGAAGGTGGATTTGCAGACTCTGTCCAACTGATGAGCATCATCTGTGCAAACAAGAACATCTGGGAAGGTGGTTGGTGGCTTGGTGTCAGCATGACACCATTATGAGTGGGTGAGATCTGTAGGACGTGTATCATTGGCTGACACTGTCCTTCCTCTTTCTCCATTCTTAGCGTCCACGGTGGGTCCATGCCATGTATGACTTTAAGGCTGTGGAGCATGATGAGCTCGGATTCTGCAGTGGAGATGTCATAGAAGTCCTGGACAACTCTGATGCCTATTGGTGGAAAGGTTCCTTGCGAGGAGAATGTGGTCTCTTTCCTGCCAACTACGTAGCACCTATGACATAGTGTTTGGGACCATGTCTGTTGCCATTTTGCCAGTAGCAAAAGTAAAAGCATCCTTCAGTCACTTAATCGTTGCACACAGTTTTCACAATGGTAGCATTTGTTATTGAGTAGTTGATACTAGAAGGGGAGGATTCGTATTTTTGCACCTGAGAGCAGGAGCCAGGAATTGTCTAAGTGAATTTCCTTTGCATTGTCCTTCATTAACAGATCTGAGTTAAACATGCACCTTGCATTCAGTGACCCTCTCTTAGGAAATTCCTAAAAAGCTCTTGGGGTATTCCTGAAGCAAGACTGGGGGGCACATCACCATCTATCTTTAAGAGTACCATAGCCGAATTTCCTACTGTATTCAGAATCGAGGCTATCATCTAGGGGTTCATACAGATGTACATAACTTGAGTGATAAGCTTGCTATGCTGTGGAAGCAAACTCACTGTCGCTTTTTCAAGCATACAATTCCCCATACAAGCAAGCTCAAGGGAAACCAGTTTTACATGTTTAGCAACAAAAGTACATGCTGCAAACCCTGATTGGCTGGAACTAATGAAATCGCAACCTCCCCTTCCCCAAATCAATTGTTTTAACTTTCATTGTGTACTATTTTTTTTAAGGAAGTTGAATGTATAATTCTATAAATGTACATGCAGTGCTTTAAGAATGAAAGAAAGCAGATAGTTGCTCCAAAGCATGATGGGAGGAGCAAGAAGATGCACAGAAGCAGCATCCACCGTGCTGATTATGTCTGTCATTCACATTCTGAATGCAGGAGAAAGAGAGGCTTGCAGTTCTGGAAGGAAATGTACCAGAACTCCTGGTCTGATATACGTCTCAGCACTCTAATTCCCCTTTATTACTATTTTCCTAGTGTGAAAGCTTTGTAATATTATGCATTGAAACAGCATCTCTCTCTGGGTGTGTGAAGCACATCCTAGTCAGACATCCCTCCCTTCCCCTGCTTTCCTGAAGGAGCCAGGCTGAGCTCTCGCTCTCTCTCTCTCTCTCTCTCTCTCTCTCTCTCTCTCTCTCTCTCTC
>JAJKFI010012831.1:0-19958 GCA_029204185.1 Lerista edwardsae
CTTCCTTCCTTCCTTCCTTCCTTCCTTCCTTCCTTCCTTCCTTCCTTTCACAAAAGACATTCTATCCTATTTTGGCATGTTTTGGCTGATTGGCTGGCAATCAACTTGGAAATGGACCTTTGACTTTTGAAACCTAACAATAGGAAAAAGGCAGTTGTGTTTTCCTTTTATTTGGCTATATCATTTGACAGACGATAGACATTTCAACATGGTTTGTTTCATTGCATCCTGCATTAAATTACCCATTGAATGATATGTAACATGATGGCATTATTCAAAAATACCAATTTTCACAATTTTGGCCAGTAGCAGTACCTCCCTCTGAGATTGTCACCTGGTGTGATCCACACATGCCGCGTGACACCACTTCCTGGAATAGATGCTCCTATCTTATTCACCTAGATAGGAGCTACCAGAAGAACCTGAAGAATAATACATTCAGATTTATTCCCACAAGCTCTATCCCCACTATGAGAACCACCGAGGAAATCAGCCTTGAAGAGCTTCTGTTCTTTCGTATTCCCATTACAGAACTCCTTGGTCATATCCACAATTTACCCCTTTGCACTGGAACCATAGTTTGGTTTTCCAGGGTCACAGACAGAAGAGAGAGGTCATCTGAACAAAGCTTGACTCAACTAGAGCAATTTTCCAATTCAGCACTTTGCCTTCTCTGCCGGAGGCTGAGCTGCAAGACAGGCAGAAAACATTTGACACATTTTCTTCTTCTAGTTAAGAACCTGTCAGCCTTGAGTCATCTTTCTACAGAACTGCATTTCCTGTCTTTTGTTCAGGAGCATCCCAGGCTGTCAGTGGCAGAATAGCAGAAGAGGAGCTTGACTATTTTCTCTTCCTGATCCAGAAAGTTGCACTAACTCTGCCTCACACTCATGATACAAATTAGGTGGGATGAAGCCAGGAGGTCACACAATTTCTCTGCTGATGTGCTCTGCTGATGTTTACCAAAAAACAATTGACATCAAAGAGGAAATGGAAAAAAGAAAGCCACTTTGAAGTGAATTGGAGAACATTCATTGTTGTACTTAGCACCCTACAACCTTTGTTACCTTGCAAACAAAGGTTAAAATGTGGATATAGCTGCTATAAACGTGGTGGCACTGCGGGTTAAGCCGCTGAGTTTGTTGACTGGAAGGTTGGCAGTTCAAGACCATGCAATGGAGTGAGCCCCTGTTGCTTGTCCTAGCTCCTGCCAACCTAGCAGTTTGCAAGCACCTAAAAATGCGAGTAGCTAAATAGGTACCACTTCAGTGGGAAGGTAACGGCGTTCCATGCGCTACGGCGTATAGTCATGCCGGCCACATGACCACAGAAGCTTGTCCTAGGACAAACGCCGGCTCTTCGGCTTAGAGATGAGCACCGCCCCCTACAGTTGGTCACGACTAAACCATTTGGTCGTGGGGAAACCTTTACCTTTACCTTATGCCTGCTTTGCAAATAGTGGGGGTGGAAAGAAACCTGGATGATTTGCTAAACTGAACTGTGCTCTACCCCTCACAGAGAAACACTGACTGGCTTGTGAAAACAGAGATGCATACCTCCCTTTATTTTTGTATTCTGCAAAGCTCCACTACCACCACCACTCCCAAAAACACTGAAAGCCACCTTGGGCATCTCCCAATGGGGAAGGAAAGGTAGGATATAAATAAAATAAATAAATAATGGGAGTGTGCACATCAGTGTGCTTGTCATAGGTCCAATACTCACAGCCCAATTCTAACCAACTTTCCAAGCCCAAAAGTCGCAATGCAGCCAACAAGTAAGGGAATAAACACTCCATTACCTTGAAGAAACCTCCATGACTGCCTCCCCCACCATAGGATACGGTGCATGCCCCATTGGCACGGCTGCATCAGCATTGGAAACTTAGGATTGGGCCAACAGTGTGGTCCTCCAGCCCACAGGTTTGTTGTAGAGTCACACTGGTCAAGCTTCTTTTTAGGGACTGATGGCCCAATCCCATGCTTTCTCAGTACTAATGCAACTTTAGTGTGCATTAATAGAAGCATAGCTTCCAAGTTGCAAGAAGTTGTTACTCCGCATTGGTGAGACCTCACCTGGAGTACTCAATTCTGGGAACCTCAGTTCAAGAAGGATGCAGCCAAACTGGAGGAAGTTCAGAGAAGTGGAACAAAGATGATCAGGGGGCTAGAAAACAAATCCTATGAGTAAAGGTTGAGGGAACTGTACATTTAGCTTGGAGAAGAGAAGAGCATAGGGGATACGATAATACCCTTCAAATACATGAAGTGCTGTCATAAGGGACAAATTTGTTCTCATCTGCCTTTGACAGTAGAACTAGGTCTAGTGGGTACAAATTGCAAGAGAGGAGATTCCGGTTGGACATCAGGAAGAATTTCTTGATGATAAGGGCAGTTTGACAGTGGAACAGATTGCTGAGGGAGGTGATAGATTCTCCTTCACTGGAGACCTTCAAACAAGAGGTTTGACAGGCACCTGCTGGAGATGCTGTAGGGGGATTTCCTGCTACAGGCAGGGGGTTGGACTAAATGACCTTGTAGGTCCCTTCCAACTCTATGATTCTATGATACTCAGAATTACTTCATGCTTACTCAGAAGTACTTAGAAGTCCCATTATAGTCAATAGAGCTTACTTCTAAGTAACAGCACAATCCTAAGCATGTCTACGCAGAAGTAAGTCCATTTAATTATATTCAGTGGGGCTTACTCCCAGGACAGAGGGTATAGGATTGCAACCTAAGTGTGGATAGGACTGAAATTTTAGGATTCCTAAAACTCGGAAGATTAAGAAGTTAAAGTGTAATTTAATAAAGATGGTGCACAGATTTAGATTGTGCGGTTGAAGACCTATAAGATGGGATGTAAAGGCTTGATTTCACATGGCAATATATAAGCTCTCTTATGATTTCAGTGAATTTGCTCTTAAAACACTATATGGTACCACTTAAGCTGCTCTGAAGCAGCAACATAAATATTACTGCAAATGGGCTGACAGGACAGGTCTTGCAGACTGAAACCCTTCTTACGAGACAGCTGCCATGTAAAACTTGTTTAACATAAGAATCTTTCCAGGCCAGTCATAATGGACAAAACAAAGCAGTTCAGTCTCTGTTGACCATTTAGAAGATCAAAAGGTGTCGTGCTGCAACAGAAATACTTACTAAGTATGCTGCAGTAAGCTCTCCACTTATTATTGATAATTGCCCAGCTAACACCGGTTTTAAATACTCAGACTCACAAGCACCTGCCAAATAGTAATAAAATGGAGCTTGCCAAGAAAGGTAGGGCACCATCCAGACCAGCAGTTTGCTGGGGTTCTTGTTCTTGCACTTGCATGTTAATGAGGGAAATGTGAGGAAAGGGACAAAGTGAGTGCCTTGAAAATAATGGCACACACCTCAGACTAGTTTTAGGTAATGTTCTGTTTTCTATACATAAGCCATATAAGAATAAGCAGAATCAAAGCAATCCAACAGCGATGCATACTTTAAATTCCCCACTCAAGATTGATTACCCATTAACGTAATTAGCGTGCATGACATAGGCTTAATGTTTGGCATTATACCAGCAGCTGGTATATTATGGAATTAGGTGTCAGATTTCTCCCATCTGAATCAGTATAAACAAAATAAGCAAAATCTCACTGGTCTGTCACCATGTATTCTTTCATCTTATACCTCAATGGTGAAGCAGAGGTAAACTGCCAAAAAGTCCTCAGGCTGGCGCTAGTGCGTGTTTCACCCCTACAAGACTCTGGTGGCTTAGCTGAATAATCTGATACATTTCCTGTGGATAAAAAATCATGACATCTGATGTGCAGACCACATGCCCTGCACTTGTCATTGCTTGTTAGAACAACTAGGGAGTCCTGTGCAGGATGACATCACAGACACACATGCATTCAGTGGACATTTGTTTCCCCCCCCCCCCCGTTCAAACTGACCCACTCAAACTGGCCTTGGAAGAGTAAAGTAATCCTCTGTACATGCACCAAGTCACTGACTCTTGGGGGTGAAGTCACTTCGCAACGTTTGTCAGGCAGACTTTGTCGTACAGGGTAGTTTGCCATTGCCTTCCCCAGTCATCTAACTTTACCTCCAGCAAGCTGGGTACTTATTTTACCAACCTCAGAAGGATGGAAGGCTGAGCCAACCTTGAGCTGTCTACCTGAGAACCCAACTTCCACCGGGATCACACTCAGGTCGTGGGAAGAGCTTTTGACTGCAATACTGCAGCCTTCTGCTCAGCACCGCATGAGGATCAGATGCCTTGTAGAAGTACATTAAAAAGAGATGGTTGTCACCACCATACTCACTCCTATCTGACCTCAAATGGACCTTTGACCATGAACTTTTGAGTCAGAGCCACAACCTGAGACACTCCACTCCACCAGAGATTTAATATCTCATCCTTTTCATAGCCCAAGAGTCATCCACTCTCCACAAAGCTCTCTTTTAATTGGTACATGAGCTAGTTCGTTTTTAGCACAGGAAGTAATTGAGGTGGGTGCCATGGAATGAAGAACTAGCTGCACAACAACAAGGTGTAATGGCCACTGCCAGCCCCCCCCCCATCATCTGGGTGTCTCCTGGCTTCTGGGAGTCCTAGTGGAGTTTTTCCCAGGGGAAACATCCAGGAGAATTTGGACACAGACCAAGAGCCCAGCTGTTGCTAATCTTACTGTGCAAATTATCATCAGCGGTGTAGTTCAACAAGCAAGTGTCTGTGTGGGATAATCAACTCCTGACCATTCAGCTGGTATTTTGGCCAATAAAAGCCTGGCTTTGGGGCTTTTACTTGGCCCTCGGACCTTGTGAATGCTAGCAGGCTGCGGAGTCTGGAGAGTTGCTTGAACACTCCCCCAGATTCTGCTGGAGGCCGTGTTGCCTGGGGCAGGATGCCTAATTGTAAGTACGGGTGCCTGGAGACACCTCTGGGGTTCAGAGGTGCTCCTGTGTTCTGTGTTTGTTAATGTCTGTGGTTGTTTTGTAATAAAGTCTTGTCATTTATGTGTAAACTAGCCTTGAACATCATTTATTCCTTCCTCTGACCAAAAGAGCCTGCAGTCCCTGGCAGGAGCCGTGGCTATGGCAAAACACAAGGCAGTAAACGAGGATTTTGCAGATAGAGTCAGGCTTCTAAAGTTTTATAACAAGAGTTTGTGACAGAAATTGTTACAAGAAAGAAAAGAAAACCACCACTGGGGAATTTGATCTAAGAATACATCATGAGACAGGCTATTTGGGGACCAAAATTACACAGAAGAAGCTAGTAAAGGATATGTACACTAAGGACAAACACAGCTACAATTAAGCGTTAAGTATAAGGTGTCACATCATTTGTGTAGTATATAACCTGCAAGGTGCTGTACACTGAAGCAATTAGGACCAAGTAATCAGAATACATATGTGGGAGGCATTTGGGGAAGGAGATTCAAAGTTAAGTAATGGGAGGAAGTGGGAAATGGTTCTTGTGTGGGAAGGATATGTTACAAAGCTTCACAAAATATTTGGAACCAGACCAGAACATAAACGTGGAATTTGCCTTGAGAAAATCCAACACATATGGAATCTGGAAATTACCACAAGATGATGGGATGCTACTTTGGAGGTGTGAGATGTCCTCCTACACTAGTGAAAGCACACTGTTTGGCTCAGTTGACTTTCAGCCTAGCACAGCGCCTTGAATCTATCTCCTGCTTTTGAGACTATAAAGGTAAAGGTTTCCCCACAACCAAATGGTCTAGTCGTGACCGACTGTAGGGGGCGGTGCTCATCTCCGTTTCAAAGCCTGTAGAGCCAACGTTTTGTCCGAGGACAAGCTTCCATGGTCATGTGGCCGGCATGACTCTACGCCGTAGCACACAGAACGCCGTTCCCGTCCCACCGAAGTGGTCCCTATTTATCTACTTGCATTTAGGTGCTTTCGAACTGCTAGGTTGGCAGGAGTTTGAGACTATAGACCTCATTATAAAACTCTTGTTTTTCCTGGTGTAGAAGGAACCCGAGAGTTTCAAATTAGTGCTAGAGACTGGACTGAATTAATTTGCAGACTTTATATTTCCAGAATATTGGTGGATGTGTGTGTGGGAGGGTGTCAACCATTTTTTTGTTTATTCCACCTAAGCAACAGCTACACTCTTGGGATGTTGACAATGTACATCCCCCACTTTGCTTACATGATGATTTCTCTAGAACAGAGGTTCCCAAACTGTGGGTCAAGACTCACCAGTGGGTCGTGAGCCAATTTCAGGTGGGTCGTGAAGCATCTAGAGCAGCCATATTAAAAATCAGGGAAGATGGGATGCTGGAAAGGGGAAGGGCTGTGTGGTTGTTTTGCTTGCATGAAGGTTGCAAATAGGCTTTTTTCCTTTCTGATTCACTTTGCTATTGGAAGACGGCTGAGAAATAACCCAATTTATTGCTGCATTCTCAGTTAAGCATCAGGCTCTGGCGTCACAATGATGGCACTTCCGGCCATGACATCACTTCTGGTGAGTCCTGGATAGATTCTCATTCTAAAAAGTGGGTCCCGGTGCTAAAATGTTTGAGAACTACTGTTCTAGACAGGGCCCAGATTTAACTCTATCTGACAGGCCATGCTGGGAAAAAGCTTGCAGGGGGTTAAGCTCCCACCAGCAATGGACGCAGAACAATGAAGCCCCAAACAAGCATTCAGGCATGCTCCCTGTGCCTATAAAGGAAGGTGAGAATAAACATCATTGATCAACACCCACCAACATTGTAAGCCTTTCATTATACCTATAGAATTCAGGCACTGACCTCATGTCCAACCAGAATCCTTATGATATAGACTTGCCTTTGTGGCAGTGGTGTTATTCAGGGGGTTCTCCCAGGTTCTATAGAACCGGTTGTTAAACGGCCGGGCCCTGCCCACTTGCTTACCTCAGCTGGCTTTGGGGTTTTTTTTGCTCCGGCTATGACGTCATAGAACCGGTTGTTAATTTATTTGAATACCACCACTGCTTTGTGGTATGGGGTGGGGGTTGTTAACAACAACCCTTTTACATACTGAAGCACAAGCTCTCCTTCGTCCCCACAACAGAAGAAGATACAGCCTTATATTTTCTAGGAAACTTACCAGGAAAGCAAAACAGATGTGGCCTAAGTGTACATCTTAATAAATGCACACTGATGCATAGCAATTAGTTTGACGAACTGCAAATACATTTCATAAATTGGATTCATCAGGCCCATTTACAGCCTCACCAACACTCTGTCTATCAGTACACCCCCGTCTGTACTTTTCCCTTCTACTGGGCAGCCGTCTAAATTATTTAAAAACAGAAAAGCCTGCAAGACAAAAATGTTTGCTAGTTTAACTTATCCATTTCCTATCATCTCTCCCCATCAAATAACAGCCAACACATGCAGCCAGCAGTTTAGCCCAGGAGGCAGCTTGACATCATGCTAAGCCATCAGAACATTTTATACCACCGAAAAAATTAGAATGCTGTTTTTTTCTCCCTGCAGCCACAGAAGGCAATTCATTCTGGATCCAGCAATCCGTATTGCCCTTGAAGTCACAAAACATTTTGGTGTGCAGTCCACTATGCACTGCTGATGTGTACAATATTCTGTACTCCTTTATGCAGCTTTCCTACACAGCTCTCCCACACGTGTCGCTGCCGTACCAGACAGTTGTGATCCTAGCGCTGGCACAAGAGTCCACCTCTGGACTCCTTATGAATAGGATTCCTTAATGGAGTGGCTGACCACAGAAACAAGTGACAAAGAACCAGAGCATCCATTGTTGTGTAAGGATGTTCCTAAAGTTTAGAGCACTAAGAGCGCAATCCTAACCTGGAGTTTGGCAGGCAGTTAGGCCAGTAAAGTTTGGCCTGCACAAGGGCCACCATAAAGCGCGTTTGGACCACTCTCGGAGTCAGGAAGGATGGCGCACGTTTGATATATCTCCTCTTACCCCAGCTGGAGGGACGTGGTGGCGCAGTGGGTTAAACTGCTGCTGCTGGGCTTTCTGACCGGAAGGTTGGGAGTTCAAGACTGCGCGACGGAGTGAGCTCCCGTCACTTGTCCCAGCTCCTGCCAACCTAGCAGTTCAAAAGAACCTAAAAATGCAAGTAGATAAATAGGGACCACTTTGATGGGAAGGTAATGGCGTTCCGTGCGCTACGGCGTAGAGTCATGCTGGCCACATGACCACGGAAGCTTGTCCTCGGACAAAACGTTGGCTCTACAGGCTTTGAAACGGAGATGAGCACCGCCCCCTACAGTCGGTCACGACTAGATCATTCGGTCGTGGGGAAACCTTTACCTTACCCCAGCTATCCCTGTGGGGCTTCCCAGATGTGGCAGCAGGGGATCTGCTCACCACACCAGCTTGGGCCCTCAAAGCGCAGAGCCTAATGTGACAACAATGGCCACATTCGCTTAAGGCCGGCCCTGCCTGGGCCCTATCTGTCTCCTGTTCCCGGGATTGGATGGGGCAGTGCTGAGCTGGTGTGGCTTCCACGATGGCCCAGCCTACTCATGAGTAGCTGCAAACGTGCTTTACAGCACGTTTGTGACACTGGGCTGGTGCGGGGATGGCCATGCCAGCTGGAGGAAGACTTAGGATTGCACTGTGAGAGGGTGAGAGCAAATAGTTTCTGTCACCCATTCTCTTGATGGGAGGCAGAGCACTTCTTACTGGGCCCAGCAGTAACAGATCATGCCACCCAGTGAGAAGGCAGTCAAGCAAGCAAGCTGAGGCAGTTCAAGGAGCTGCTTCCTTAGCTTGCTTGCCTGTGCATGCTCTCTCTCTCTCTCTCTCTCTCTCTCTCTCTCTCTGGGCAACACAGTGGTTAGGTAGTCTCCTGGATATATGGCGAGTCCAACGTAAACCTAACCACACCACCTGGAGAGGGACATACACACAATAGCAAGCAGTGGCCAGCCACCCTGCAGTAGTGTAGTTAGAAGAGGGGCACAATGGTAAGTACTGTAGGCGCTGCAATGTGCCGTGTAAGCAGCCCCTCCCTCTCGCCTTCAGAACATTCCAGGCAGCAACAGCAATGCACAGGAGACGTAGTTTGGTTGAGTGAGAACTTGCATGTTGCCATCACTGCCTGGAATGACTCCAAGGCTGCTTAGATAGCACATTGCGGTGCCTGCAGTACTCACAATTTTCCCCCTCCAGCTACGCTACTGCCACCACCTCCCCTGGATCTTTCCCCTGCATGCTCCTTTTCTGAGCGAGTCACTTCTACTCGCTTGCCCACTCCACCAAGAAAGGCAAGCAAAGACGACCGTATCTTGCTACTGCCGCTGGATTCCTGCCCAATCTGGGAGGCCAGCAGCAAGTGGCGGTGCCTCCTTCAGTCGTTGGGCAGAAGACGCACGGCTGCAGGGGGGAAGGGGGTCTCTCTCCATCCACCTTCAGTGGTGGTGGTGGCGGCGGCTGCTCCGTGCAATGGCAGTGGACTAGGAGCTGGTGCCAGTTGACTTATGGGGTGCCAAGGCCTCAGTAGCTGCCCAATCAAATGCCCACATGTCCTCTTTTACCAGGACATGCCCTACATTTCAACCCTCTGTGCTGGGCAAATTTCAAAACGCCTTACTCATTTTGTTTTTAGCCTTTATTTTGTAACCTCCTACATTTTTTCTTGACTGTCCTATATTTTGTGGTGCGCTGTCCTCCTTTGCGGTTATGACATCTGGTTGCCCTGCATGGGAACAGCTGCATCCACACTGGGAAGTTGGATAGGCCCTGAGTGTTTTTAGCTTTTATTTTGTGGCACCCTACTTTTTTCTTGAACGTGCCACATTTCAGGGGTGTTGCGTCCTCCTTGGTGGTCATCACACCTGGCCTCCCTACCTGGCCCAATGTCACGGCCGGCCTCTCCTCACCTCACCTGCTGCCCCTACTGAGTCAGCAGCTCGCCTCCAGGGGGGAAGGCGCCTGAGCAGCTCGAGCCGCGTCCGCCTGCGCCTCTCTGCGAGCCCAGGTGAGGCGAGCTGGCTCCGCCCCCCACCCGGCCGGGCTCCAGGTGTGTCGTTGGCAGCGCCAGCTCGGCAGTTGACCGTGTGGCGGCGGCGGCGGCGCGGAGGGAGCATGGCCGACTCGCAGTTGCTGTGCCTGGACGAGGCGCACGTGAACGAGCGGGTGGGCGAGAGCCACCCGCGCTACTACTACAGCGAGGAGCAGCGGCGCGCCGTCCAGGTGCTGGTGGCGCAGGGGGAGAAGGCGTACCGGGAGCGGCTGAAGAAGGAGCAGCAGCGCGACTTCCTCTCCAGCCGCGAGCTGCAAGCCCTGCGGGGCGGCTGGCGCGCCTACGACGACCCCCTGGAGGCGGGCGGGCGGCCGCTGCTGGGGCCGTCGGGGAAGCCGCTCTCCTTGGCCTACTGGCCCGAGCGCTCCGACACCGAGATTCCGCCCCTGGACCTGGGCTGGACCGACCGCGCTTTCTACCGCGGGGTCAGCCGCCTGACGCTCTTCACGCACCCGCGCAAGGAGGACAACGCGCCCCATGTCAAGGAAGTGGTGCGAGACCTGATCCAGCAGGCGCAGAAGGTGGGTGGCCTCCTACAGGCCATGGTCGGGGCAGCCAGCGCGGAGGGAGGCGGGCGCGAGTCTGGCCCCCCGCCGCGTGGCGAAGTCTGGTCGACGGTCCTGGCCGCCCTGTTTGCAGGAGAGCGTTTCCTTTTCTGCAAAGATCCAGCCGGCCTGCTTGAACCGTGTGCCTCCAGGCCAAGGCTCCCGAGGACCAATCAGCCTCCTGCCGTCTGTTGCTCTCCCGCCGCTCTTCTGGAATTTGGCTGCTCTTCATTTGCAGCCCGGAGGAAGAACGATCATTGATCTGCCTTGTTTGGAAACCACCCCACCCCACGCGACACGCGCTCGGCATACCTTGTAGTGTCATGTTTCATCATGTGTCGCGTTCTTGTAAGAGAACCCAGGCCGCAATCCTACGCACGCTTTCCTGGAAGCAAGCCCCACTGAACACATTGGAGCTTCCTTCTGAAGAGACATGCACAGGATTGCACTGCAAGTTCCCAGGATCCATCTCGCATTTCCTTGGGATTGTTGTTTTCAGTGGGCCTTATTTGCAATCTGGATAATCAGTTTACAGTACAGGTAGATGATCCCTTATCCAGACATCCAAAATCCAGACTAGTCTGAAATCCAGACATCTTTGTCCAAGACTTTTTAAAAAACCTTCTGTAGAAAGAAGGTCTTGTGCTCATTCTCAGTACAGGCTGTAAGTTTTAGTCTCTGCTCTGCGGTATGTGCTTGTACAGGCATTGGTGAAAAAATGTCAGAGGCCAGCAGGCACCCAAATGGGTAACAATGAAAAGAGCAAGAGGAAGCATTTCTCATTGTATTTATACAATTATTCCAAAATCCAGAAAAATCTGGACATCTTCCCATCCCAAGCAGTTCAGATAAGGGATAATGAACCTGTAGTTAATATTTGTATGCTGGATGTTTTCAGCCTGATAGTCAAGAGACAATAAGACCCAGTAAACATTCAAAAGTATAGGTTAAAAGTTACACATTAAAGGAATGGGAACTGATAGAAGGCTCTGGGGGATGATAATGGAAAACGGCCACTCGCTGAAGACCCAATACTGTCCAATGTTCTGGTGCCAATGCAGCTGCAATGCAGCCCTGAAGTAAGCAACCAAATGTTCCCCTACCTTGAGGAGACCTCCATGACTTCTAACATAACAAAATGCAGCACAAACCCCATTAGAACAGCAACATCAGGGCTGGAACATTGGATAGGATTTGGCTTTGAATCTTGTACAGGAGAACTTCAGTGGGTTGTGCCCAATCAGCTGAGGATTGCAGAGCACGTACAATAAGGGTCGGAGCTTTGGTTGGATGTTAGTCTCCTTAGGCAGCAATCTTGGAACACAATACTGTACTTACTAGGAAGTAAGCTAATAAGAAGCAACATAACATAGAACTTGGTGGCATTTGCTTCACTGCAATATCCTTAGCCAATATCAGGCTATAAATCATTAGTGTTCAAGAGGGCACATGAATGCTGTATTACATTTTTGAATGAGGGACACGGGAGCATTGAATACTGAAATAAGAGCCATCGTTGTGATCTATGGAAGCATGAAATTTCAAAATGTGAGACATCCATTAGGGAAAATAGTTTTCTGTAAACTTAAAAAAAGTGTCCTCTTAAATAAAGGGGCTTCAGACAGCCCTAAAAACATGGCAGATAGTTTTCTGGAGGATAACTCTTATAAACTGTGTGCTGGATTACAGCAACTCTCCTCAGAACCACCTAAAACATAATCATAATTAGTACTTTAAGAATAAGGCATGAAGAAGATTACATGAGGTTTTAAACCTCATAGCTCCATTTGTAGGATCTACAGACCATGTTGACGGGCGTCATATTAAAAGGCCACAGAAAGATTACAGGAGCCAGTTGTATAAATTAATGCAGTCTACAGAATTGATGCATTTGTGCAGCCTGTACAGTTTAGAATTAAATTGCCTTAAGTGAAAGTAAAAGTAAACCCCTGTGGTTTTAGACCTGAACGCTAAATACGTGCTACTTGCTCAGCATATTCAACGTCACAAAACACAGATTAGTTCCTGTAACCATTCTGATTGTGGCTAGGAAAGGTTGATTAATGCTAAAATACACACATGACATAATGAGGATTCTATTCTGACTGCATGATAATGTGGAGCTAGGAATTGTTGTTCTGGATAAATTGATCTGAATTAAACTGGTGCAATCTGGTATGCAGTCTTGCACGCTTTCAGATTGTTATATCCTCTCTTTTTTGGGGGGGGCACAATAGCCTTTTGTTGTTGTTGTTGTTGTTGTTTATATAAAAATAAGTATTTTAAATAGTGTGATCTTATGCATTAGGGATAATTAAAAAGAGTGAGAATAAAATGACCAATATTATTATTATACAGGCATCCCTCCATAACTGCATGGGCTCTGTTCTGCCCCCCCCCCAATGGAAACCGCGGATACAGGGGAACTCTATATAAATAGCGCCCCTCTGGGCCCATTACCTTTGTTTTTCTTTAGCAGTGATAGAAGCATGGGAATGCATACTACAGATTGGAGACTAACATGGAGACTAGTTTGGATATTAACAAGAAGCAGGAACTGTAGGTCTCTCTCTGGTTGCTAGCACTTCCCATTCTTCAGTTAAGTAACAATGTTCCTCTGTTAAGTAAAACCGCGGATACCAGATTCACAGTTATGGGGGGAATGCTTCTATTTCATTGTACAAACAGACGGTAAGACCACATCTGGGGAATTGTCTGGTACTGGTCACTGCATCTAGAAAAGGATATTACATTGTACAAATAGATGTGTCCGGTACTGGTCTAAAAAAGGTTATGGTGGAATTGGAAAAAGTGCAGAAGAAAGCAACCAAAACAATTAGTGGACTGGGGTACCTTTTAGGAGTACTTAAGAGGAAAGTCTGCAATGTTTGGGGATCTTCAAGTTAGAAAGAAGATGCCAAAGGAGAGTCATGGGATTGATAGGGAGGGTAGAGGGAAGTTCTTTTGCCTCCCACACAACACCAAAGCCAGGGGACATCTTCTAAAATTGACCGGCAGGACAGCCAGAACAGTCAAAAGGAAATATTTATTTACCCAGTGCATAATTAATTTGTGGAACTCCTTGCCACAGGATGTTGGGATGGCAATTGGAATACATGCCTCTTAAAAGAGGGTTGAACAGATTTATGGATGAAAAGTCCATCATAGGTACAGGCCATGACGACTGTATGCCACCTCCAGGTTTCAGAGGTAGCCTATCTCTTAATGTCAGATGCAAGAGAGTGGCATTAACCTGCCAGGGATTGTAGTTCTCTGGCCAGTGACAGAGACCAGGAAGTGCTTTCCTGCAGATCTGCAGTCCCTGTTGCAACTGAAAGTTCAGGCAGACACTAGTGTTCTGTCTGGTAGGGAGAAGGGGAAAGCATGCTTCCTGCAGCTTCTTATTTGGCTGATGGCTAAACCTAGTCTGGTTTCCCTTGCCTAGACGTTATTCCTGGGAGGCAATAGGCAACTTTTTAGAGGCCTGCAGTCCTTAATAGTAGGTCATACTTGCCAATTCCATAATGCACCTTGATGGACAATTGGGACAAAGTATGTTGTTTTTCCTCCCACCACCCTGATTTGGAGAGAGAGAACCAAGGTCCTGAGTGACTGCGCAAACTAAGTAAAGTGACTGCCTCTGGGTACATTCAGACTCACTGGCAGAATAGTACATAGCTCTTCTATTCTGTGCCCCCATAAAAAGAGATAGTAGCAAAAACTGTGGTGCAGAGTCTATTGAAACCCTACAGCTAAAGAAGAGGGATTCTTCTTTAGTGTCTGGATTCTACAACATACTCAGGCTCCATAGTAATGAGCTTCCCCAGTAGGGAGCATGTATTTGGCAGCCCAGTTCTCTGGCTCTAAAGAACACCTCCTTGTTTCTTACTTGTTCTTGCTGGCCTCTATTCTGCTTGTATGGTCCTGACTCCATTAGGTAGTATTTAACTAATTCCATGCTTTCTGAAAAAGTAGTTGACCTCCACCAGGATTGGTATGCATGAGTCTATAGGGCACTTTGCCCTGCAGTGTAGAATCGGCAGTACTTGTGTTCGAAGCTGCTATAACTTGACATCTTCTAACATTTGTGTGGCTAGTTGTGAGCTGTTTATGTCTTTTTAACGTTTTGTTCCTTTTTTGAAGTAAGAGGATGAATGCTTAATTATGTTTTGAGCCAATCCTGCTGGGGCTTGACTGTGATCATCCTTGCTTGTTGGATAAATGCCAGATTGGCTTGAGGGTGGGGCGTCTTTTAGTCAATGTAGGTTAAATCACTGTGTGGCATGTCAGGAGGCCGAGCGGTGCAAAGGATTGGTCCCCTGGGCAATTACTTCAGAGAGTCTTTGTTGTTTTTGCTGTTGCAGACTAAGATGGCTACCCTTCTGGAAGTGTGCCACATTCTGTGAAAATCCCAAAGTGGCTCTCAACAAGAGCCAACAAGCTTTCTAATCTGCACAGGCAGTAAGAACCATGCTATGAAATAAAAGGTTCTTGAATAAGTTGAAGCATGTGATTCTCATAATTCAATGCGTCATGCGTATATATTATGTACCATGCTGTACTGAATGCACCAAATCTGTGCTTAAAGGCAACATTCTTTTTTAATGGTCTCTTTCTTTTCATGGCCAGATAATCGCTGTGGTTATGGATGAGTTCACTGACCGAGACATCTTCCGGGATATTGTGGATGCAGCATACAGGCGTCGAATTCCAGTCTATATAATCTTGGATGAAGAACGCTCCAAACTCTTCCTGGAGATGTGCAAAGGCATGGAACTCAGTGACTTCCACATCCGTGTAAGTTAGTGTGCACTTTTGTGATGACTGCTGAGAGTCATCCTTACGGAGTCAGATACTTGCTGGATTTTCAAGCCCACTAAAGAACTGTTCCCTTGATGGTGGATTCTTTTGTAGTATGGTCACTTTGAGCACCTAAAAGGTCCAGTTAAGCAAGATGCAAATGTTTAGATACATATGTACTCATCTTCAAATTGATCCAGAAGCCACCTTTAATTCCAGTATGTGGAACCATTTCTAACTTTTCACTGACTTTGCTCAGACCATAGTTTCCCAAGTTGGGAAACCGCTGTTTGGGAAACCAAGTTGGAGACTGCTGCCACCGGCACAGGTTTACCCTGTGAGAACTGTGCTTACTGTTCTGCCTGGGAGCCACAGAAAAGCCGCTCCGCTTGCCCCCCGATAGTTGCGCTGGCCGCAGCTACCCAGAAATCTGTTGTGCAGAGCCTGCTGGGGCTGCAAAACCTGGAAGTGGCTGGCTGGTGGGACTATTGGGGCCAAGCGGAGGGGCTTTCCTGTGGCTCCTGGGCAGAATGGTAAGCTCCGTTCACCCGGGGGACGGAAACAATGTGTGCCAGAGTCTGGAGCATTCTGCACTATAAGAATGAGCCTCTGCAAGCTGCAGACTTGGATGCTGTCCTTTTGGTGTGGCTGGGGTAGACCTATTATAGGTTGGGTGCATCACAGTTGTGCGTCTTAAGTCAACATTGGAAGACCAATGTTTAATTTTTTTTAAGCCTTCTAAAATAATGAGGTTGTTCAGAGTCTCATAATATACTGTTAATAACAATAGTATAAATCAAACATGTTGTTTTCATTGGTTTCTGAGGGAAAAGGGGCAGACCCTCTAATTTAACTAAAGGTCATATTTACAGTGTGTAACCTGATCATGTGATTTTAATTGCAAAGCTATGAGTGAGCACTTCCTTCCCGTACCAACAACACTATTTCTTTCCCAGGAAGAAGGGAGTTATATGCATTTCCATATTATGTGTGGGCAGGTTTTTGTAGATATGCAGATTGTTTAAGGGTGGATATCAGTTGCAGCAGTCATCCTATCTGATGTTTTTGAAAGCATGTTGGCAGCTGAGATTCAAGCATTAACAGCTCACACATTGTGTTCCTTTTGTTGTTGCAGGCCAGGTAATGACTCTGTGTATGTGCAAAAGCATTAACGTAATATGGGAGCTGGCTCAAGTCAATCCTGAGAATAGCCAGATAATGTTGTAGGAAGGGGTCATGGTAGTGGACATCTTCTGAAAGGCCATCACTGCACTCAATATGTTTTGATGAGTCCTGATGGTAGACACCTGTCCTAGTTCATCTGCCTCTATCTTCTATAGGTTGTGGAGGTCTATGCTAACATAAGGGATTCATAATTCAGTGATGCAGTGCATACTTTTCATGCAGAAATTTAATTCATGGGATGACAGGCAACAAGCCTGAGAAGGCACCTGCCTGAGGCTTTGGAGAATGGCTGCTAATGAGTAGATCAGGTATGGTCAAATTACAGCCCAGAGGCCGGATCAGTCTACAGAAGCCTTCAATCTACCCCGGGGATGTCAAACTCATTTCATAAGGCGGGCCGAATTGCATTCATGATGCCTACCGAGGGCCGGAAGTGATGTCATTAAGCAGGAAATGATCTCATTGAGTAGGTCGTGACCAGGAATAACCACTTTTTTCTCACTTAGGAACTCATTAGCTGCAAATGACAGAAAAGTAAAAAAAGGAAATCTTGAGAATATTTTCAAGATCCAAGAGAGCCCAATTATCATCCTTTCAGCAGTGACAGCACAGCTGAGCAGATGATGGGGGTGCTGGGAAGGGCAGATAAAGAGCTTCTGCGGGCCTTCTGTTTGACACCCCTGGGTCTATCCTCTGACTTGCTGTGATGTCACCTCAGTGGTGGCTGGAGAGATTTAGAGTGGGAGGAGCCAATTTGTTTTGCTCTGGCATAGCGTGCCTCACCACAACAGCTATAGTGGTACATGAGGACAATACACTTTTCGTACATGTATGTGCACTTTTGGATAACTGTGCCAGACTAAAGCCCTTCGCTGACAACAGGCAGCCCGATACAATGCCAGGGCAGTGCCAGCGGCCCGTGTGGTGCCCTAGCCACTGCCATGGCCATTGCAAATGTGCTGTAAGGAGGGGAGAGGTGTCAGTGGGGACACTAGCACCACTTGGCACTGGGTTTGTATGCCGGCGGGAGCACCAGCAGGAGCTTTCAGTGCTAAGTGCTGGGTGGCAGGGAAGCGCTCCTGGGCAGGGGAGGGCAGGGTAAAGTGGGGAGGGGCAAAACCGGGCAAGGGAAGGGTGGGCTGGGGAAGTTTAGGCTCGGGGTGTGTGTGTGGATGGCAGCCTTGGCTGCTGCCAAATCCTACCTCTGCTCCCAGGCCTTGAAGCTCAGCACACGTCTCTTTAGTTCTACACCAGCTATTTAGCTGGCACAGCTCTGAGTAGGTCTATGAGTAGGTTGCGCTAAGGAGACCTCCAGCTGCTTCACTGGCCTGCGGGATAATGAAATTAGGTCAATGAAAGGTTAACAACACCTAGGCAAAAAAGGAGGGTTCAGACTTACCCACCAGTGGTTCCTCGAGATGCCACAATACCGAGGTTCATGCCACTGCTGCTGGATAACTCTGAAACGCCTTTTTATTTTTACTTAGACATTTGTGGCTGAGTTGCCACCTGCCTTTGGTACGGCCCCACAATGACTTAATGGGGTAAAGGTTGGGAACCTGCTATACAGAGCCAGCAAGTTGGAAGGAAGTGATATCTGAATTGCCTCCAAGCTGCTACCAGTCTCAGCAGCAATTTGCTGAGAATTTTGATAATTTCTTAAGGAAAAGGGCCAAAAAGTGGAACAAGTTAATGGGCCCTCCCTGTACTGATAAGACAGTTGTAAAGGAGTCCTGTCAAGCAAGTCTGCATGCCTCTCACTCTTGCCCTGAATGCAAAGCCAGCTGGAAGCCTGAGACTCAGACATCAGATAGGAACAATGGGATTGGAAAACCGGGATTAATTACCATGTTCAGTAACTTAGCCTGAGTCACACAGAGATCTTGATTAGGTAAAGGCAATTAAAGGCCCCATCCCATCAAGCTTTCTAGCACTGATGCAACCGCAATACAGCCCTGAGGTCAGGGAACAAATAAGCCCTTACTTTGAGGGGGCCTAACTGCCTCCCCACTACAGGACACAGCACATGCAAGTTGGCACGGCTGCATCAACACGGGAAAGTCAGGCTCCAAGTCTTAATGCATTTTTTTTCCTCTTGGAGGGTGAAGGTCTGCCTTTCCAAGTGGACTGAGGCACGCCCTCCTGCTCATGAGGAAATGTGCATGTATGGCTGAGTTTCACTTTCCATAAAGGTAAAGGTTTCCCCACGACCGAATGGTCTAGGGGGGAATCGACTTTAGGGGGCGGTGCTCATCTCCTTTTCTAAGCCAAAGAGCCGGCGTTTGTCCTGAGGACAAGCTTCTATGGTCATGTGGCCGGCATGACTATACGCCAAGGCACGGAACACCGTTACCTTCCCACCGAAGTGGTGGTACCTATTTTATTTATCTACTTGCATTTTTAGGTGCTTTCAAACTGCTAGTTTGGCAGGAGCTGGGACAAGCGACGGGAGCTAACTCATTTGCATGGTCTCGAACTCCCAACCTTCCGGTCAACAAGTTCAGCAACAGCGGTTTAACCCGCAGTGCCACCACGTCTCTTTCCATAGGGCTCAATAAATTTGCCTTGCCAGCTTGGGGGGCATTTCCTTCTCAAGTGGTTTTTTGGTGTCTGCGTTCATCAAATCGTGACTGTTCTGGCGGCGTTGTGTTCTTCTCAGCCTGCCTTTTGAAGTGGACTAAAGCATAGTTGCCTGTTTGTAAGTAAACATGCATGTGCAGCTCAGTTCCACTTTACATAGGGCTCCATGCATTTTCCTTGTCATCTATTGACTTCTTAGTTTCATGACCCTCTGTTTGGGAACCTCTGGGCTAACCTCTGCTGTAGGACAGCAGATCTCAAATTGTGGGTTGTAACCCAACAGTGTGTCATGACCCAATTTTGGTTGGGTCGCGAAACTGACAGACTGATAGCGGACAAGGAAAATGCATTGAAGATGCAGAAGATTTAGTCGAGAGGGTTAATGCCTCCATTTGCCTAAAGATAAGAGCTGAAGAGCTGAAGGTTGCCAGTTTGGGACGACCGGAAGTCTCTGTGAGCGGCAGACCTTGTAAATTGTGACTGATTAACAGCTGAGCTGTCTTCGGCTGCCTTGTGAGAGGGGGAGTTGTGCCGAAGTCAGCTGCTTCTCTGGTGGGAGCAGGGAAGCCGCTTATCAGCCAGCAAGAAGACAAACGGGTGGCCAGAAAGGAGGACTAAATCCAGAAAGATCCATCTGTATGTGTGTAGTTCTTGCAAGATAGAACATTTCTGTAAAAATTGTAAAAACCTTCGAGTGTCTGAATAAAGTCTGCCTATGTAAACCGCCTTGAGTTATAGTCATTAGAGAAGTCTGGTGACCTAAGAAAGGCGGTATTTCTATTATTATTATTATTATTATTATTATTATTATTATTATTATTATTATTATTATTATT
>JAJKFI010012832.1:0-19960 GCA_029204185.1 Lerista edwardsae
CTTCCTTCCTTCCTTCCTTCCTTCCTTCCTTCCTTCCTTCCTTCCTTTCACAAAAGACATTCTATCCTATTTTGGCATGTTTTGGCTGATTGGCTGGCAATCAACTTGGAAATGGACCTTTGACTTTTGAAACCTAACAATAGGAAAAAGGCAGTTGTGTTTTCCTTTTATTTGGCTATATCATTTGACAGACGATAGACATTTCAACATGGTTTGTTTCATTGCATCCTGCATTAAATTACCCATTGAATGATATGTAACATGATGGCATTATTCAAAAATACCAATTTTCACAATTTTGGCCAGTAGCAGTACCTCCCTCTGAGATTGTCACCTGGTGTGATCCACACATGCCGCGTGACACCACTTCCTGGAATAGATGCTCCTATCTTATTCACCTAGATAGGAGCTACCAGAAGAACCTGAAGAATAATACATTCAGATTTATTCCCACAAGCTCTATCCCCACTATGAGAACCACCGAGGAAATCAGCCTTGAAGAGCTTCTGTTCTTTCGTATTCCCATTACAGAACTCCTTGGTCATATCCACAATTTACCCCTTTGCACTGGAACCATAGTTTGGTTTTCCAGGGTCACAGACAGAAGAGAGAGGTCATCTGAACAAAGCTTGACTCAACTAGAGCAATTTTCCAATTCAGCACTTTGCCTTCTCTGCCGGAGGCTGAGCTGCAAGACAGGCAGAAAACATTTGACACATTTTCTTCTTCTAGTTAAGAACCTGTCAGCCTTGAGTCATCTTTCTACAGAACTGCATTTCCTGTCTTTTGTTCAGGAGCATCCCAGGCTGTCAGTGGCAGAATAGCAGAAGAGGAGCTTGACTATTTTCTCTTCCTGATCCAGAAAGTTGCACTAACTCTGCCTCACACTCATGATACAAATTAGGTGGGATGAAGCCAGGAGGTCACACAATTTCTCTGCTGATGTGCTCTGCTGATGTTTACCAAAAAACAATTGACATCAAAGAGGAAATGGAAAAAAGAAAGCCACTTTGAAGTGAATTGGAGAACATTCATTGTTGTACTTAGCACCCTACAACCTTTGTTACCTTGCAAACAAAGGTTAAAATGTGGATATAGCTGCTATAAACGTGGTGGCACTGCGGGTTAAGCCGCTGAGTTTGTTGACTGGAAGGTTGGCAGTTCAAGACCATGCAATGGAGTGAGCCCCTGTTGCTTGTCCTAGCTCCTGCCAACCTAGCAGTTTGCAAGCACCTAAAAATGCGAGTAGCTAAATAGGTACCACTTCAGTGGGAAGGTAACGGCGTTCCATGCGCTACGGCGTATAGTCATGCCGGCCACATGACCACAGAAGCTTGTCCTAGGACAAACGCCGGCTCTTCGGCTTAGAGATGAGCACCGCCCCCTACAGTTGGTCACGACTAAACCATTTGGTCGTGGGGAAACCTTTACCTTTACCTTATGCCTGCTTTGCAAATAGTGGGGGTGGAAAGAAACCTGGATGATTTGCTAAACTGAACTGTGCTCTACCCCTCACAGAGAAACACTGACTGGCTTGTGAAAACAGAGATGCATACCTCCCTTTATTTTTGTATTCTGCAAAGCTCCACTACCACCACCACTCCCAAAAACACTGAAAGCCACCTTGGGCATCTCCCAATGGGGAAGGAAAGGTAGGATATAAATAAAATAAATAAATAATGGGAGTGTGCACATCAGTGTGCTTGTCATAGGTCCAATACTCACAGCCCAATTCTAACCAACTTTCCAAGCCCAAAAGTCGCAATGCAGCCAACAAGTAAGGGAATAAACACTCCATTACCTTGAAGAAACCTCCATGACTGCCTCCCCCACCATAGGATACGGTGCATGCCCCATTGGCACGGCTGCATCAGCATTGGAAACTTAGGATTGGGCCAACAGTGTGGTCCTCCAGCCCACAGGTTTGTTGTAGAGTCACACTGGTCAAGCTTCTTTTTAGGGACTGATGGCCCAATCCCATGCTTTCTCAGTACTAATGCAACTTTAGTGTGCATTAATAGAAGCATAGCTTCCAAGTTGCAAGAAGTTGTTACTCCGCATTGGTGAGACCTCACCTGGAGTACTCAATTCTGGGAACCTCAGTTCAAGAAGGATGCAGCCAAACTGGAGGAAGTTCAGAGAAGTGGAACAAAGATGATCAGGGGGCTAGAAAACAAATCCTATGAGTAAAGGTTGAGGGAACTGTACATTTAGCTTGGAGAAGAGAAGAGCATAGGGGATACGATAATACCCTTCAAATACATGAAGTGCTGTCATAAGGGACAAATTTGTTCTCATCTGCCTTTGACAGTAGAACTAGGTCTAGTGGGTACAAATTGCAAGAGAGGAGATTCCGGTTGGACATCAGGAAGAATTTCTTGATGATAAGGGCAGTTTGACAGTGGAACAGATTGCTGAGGGAGGTGATAGATTCTCCTTCACTGGAGACCTTCAAACAAGAGGTTTGACAGGCACCTGCTGGAGATGCTGTAGGGGGATTTCCTGCTACAGGCAGGGGGTTGGACTAAATGACCTTGTAGGTCCCTTCCAACTCTATGATTCTATGATACTCAGAATTACTTCATGCTTACTCAGAAGTACTTAGAAGTCCCATTATAGTCAATAGAGCTTACTTCTAAGTAACAGCACAATCCTAAGCATGTCTACGCAGAAGTAAGTCCATTTAATTATATTCAGTGGGGCTTACTCCCAGGACAGAGGGTATAGGATTGCAACCTAAGTGTGGATAGGACTGAAATTTTAGGATTCCTAAAACTCGGAAGATTAAGAAGTTAAAGTGTAATTTAATAAAGATGGTGCACAGATTTAGATTGTGCGGTTGAAGACCTATAAGATGGGATGTAAAGGCTTGATTTCACATGGCAATATATAAGCTCTCTTATGATTTCAGTGAATTTGCTCTTAAAACACTATATGGTACCACTTAAGCTGCTCTGAAGCAGCAACATAAATATTACTGCAAATGGGCTGACAGGACAGGTCTTGCAGACTGAAACCCTTCTTACGAGACAGCTGCCATGTAAAACTTGTTTAACATAAGAATCTTTCCAGGCCAGTCATAATGGACAAAACAAAGCAGTTCAGTCTCTGTTGACCATTTAGAAGATCAAAAGGTGTCGTGCTGCAACAGAAATACTTACTAAGTATGCTGCAGTAAGCTCTCCACTTATTATTGATAATTGCCCAGCTAACACCGGTTTTAAATACTCAGACTCACAAGCACCTGCCAAATAGTAATAAAATGGAGCTTGCCAAGAAAGGTAGGGCACCATCCAGACCAGCAGTTTGCTGGGGTTCTTGTTCTTGCACTTGCATGTTAATGAGGGAAATGTGAGGAAAGGGACAAAGTGAGTGCCTTGAAAATAATGGCACACACCTCAGACTAGTTTTAGGTAATGTTCTGTTTTCTATACATAAGCCATATAAGAATAAGCAGAATCAAAGCAATCCAACAGCGATGCATACTTTAAATTCCCCACTCAAGATTGATTACCCATTAACGTAATTAGCGTGCATGACATAGGCTTAATGTTTGGCATTATACCAGCAGCTGGTATATTATGGAATTAGGTGTCAGATTTCTCCTATCTGAATCAGTATAAACAAAATAAGCAAAATCTCACTGGTCTGTCACCATGTATTCTTTCATCTTATACCTCAATGGTGAAGCAGAGGTAAACTGCCAAAAAGTCCTCAGGCTGGCGCTAGTGCGTGTTTCACCCCTACAAGACTCTGGTGGCTTAGCTGAATAATCTGATACATTTCCTGTGGATAAAAAATCATGACATCTGATGTGCAGACCACATGCCCTGCACTTGTCATTGCTTGTTAGAACAACTAGGGAGTCCTGTGCAGGATGACATCACAGACACACATGCATTCAGTGGACATTTGTTTCCCCCCCCCCCCCGTTCAAACTGACCCACTCAAACTGGCCTTGGAAGAGTAAAGTAATCCTCTGTACATGCACCAAGTCACTGACTCTTGGGGGTGAAGTCACTTCGCAACGTTTGTCAGGCAGACTTTGTCGTACAGGGTAGTTTGCCATTGCCTTCCCCAGTCATCTAACTTTACCTCCAGCAAGCTGGGTACTTATTTTACCAACCTCAGAAGGATGGAAGGCTGAGCCAACCTTGAGCTGTCTACCTGAGAACCCAACTTCCACCGGGATCACACTCAGGTCGTGGGAAGAGCTTTTGACTGCAATACTGCAGCCTTCTGCTCAGCACCGCATGAGGATCAGATGCCTTGTAGAAGTACATTAAAAAGAGATGGTTGTCACCACCATACTCACTCCTATCTGACCTCAAATGGACCTTTGACCATGAACTTTTGAGTCAGAGCCACAACCTGAGACACTCCACTCCACCAGAGATTTAATATCTCATCCTTTTCATAGCCCAAGAGTCATCCACTCTCCACAAAGCTCTCTTTTAATTGGTACATGAGCTAGTTCGTTTTTAGCACAGGAAGTAATTGAGGTGGGTGCCATGGAATGAAGAACTAGCTGCACAACAACAAGGTGTAATGGCCACTGCCAGCCCCCCCCCCATCATCTGGGTGTCTCCTGGCTTCTGGGAGTCCTAGTGGAGTTTTTCCCAGGGGAAACATCCAGGAGAATTTGGACACAGACCAAGAGCCCAGCTGTTGCTAATCTTACTGTGCAAATTATCATCAGCGGTGTAGTTCAACAAGCAAGTGTCTGTGTGGGATAATCAACTCCTGACCATTCAGCTGGTATTTTGGCCAATAAAAGCCTGGCTTTGGGGCTTTTACTTGGCCCTCGGACCTTGTGAATGCTAGCAGGCTGCGGAGTCTGGAGAGTTGCTTGAACACTCCCCCAGATTCTGCTGGAGGCCGTGTTGCCTGGGGCAGGATGCCTAATTGTAAGTACGGGTGCCTGGAGACACCTCTGGGGTTCAGAGGTGCTCCTGTGTTCTGTGTTTGTTAATGTCTGTGGTTGTTTTGTAATAAAGTCTTGTCATTTATGTGTAAACTAGCCTTGAACATCATTTATTCCTTCCTCTGACCAAAAGAGCCTGCAGTCCCTGGCAGGAGCCGTGGCTATGGCAAAACACAAGGCAGTAAACGAGGATTTTGCAGATAGAGTCAGGCTTCTAAAGTTTTATAACAAGAGTTTGTGACAGAAATTGTTACAAGAAAGAAAAGAAAACCACCACTGGGGAATTTGATCTAAGAATACATCATGAGACAGGCTATTTGGGGACCAAAATTACACAGAAGAAGCTAGTAAAGGATATGTACACTAAGGACAAACACAGCTACAATTAAGCGTTAAGTATAAGGTGTCACATCATTTGTGTAGTATATAACCTGCAAGGTGCTGTACACTGAAGCAATTAGGACCAAGTAATCAGAATACATATGTGGGAGGCATTTGGGGAAGGAGATTCAAAGTTAAGTAATGGGAGGAAGTGGGAAATGGTTCTTGTGTGGGAAGGATATGTTACAAAGCTTCACAAAATATTTGGAACCAGACCAGAACATAAACGTGGAATTTGCCTTGAGAAAATCCAACACATATGGAATCTGGAAATTACCACAAGATGATGGGATGCTACTTTGGAGGTGTGAGATGTCCTCCTACACTAGTGAAAGCACACTGTTTGGCTCAGTTGACTTTCAGCCTAGCACAGCGCCTTGAATCTATCTCCTGCTTTTGAGACTATAAAGGTAAAGGTTTCCCCACAACCAAATGGTCTAGTCGTGACCGACTGTAGGGGGCGGTGCTCATCTCCGTTTCAAAGCCTGTAGAGCCAACGTTTTGTCCGAGGACAAGCTTCCATGGTCATGTGGCCGGCATGACTCTACGCCGTAGCACACAGAACGCCGTTCCCGTCCCACCGAAGTGGTCCCTATTTATCTACTTGCATTTAGGTGCTTTCGAACTGCTAGGTTGGCAGGAGTTTGAGACTATAGACCTCATTATAAAACTCTTGTTTTTCCTGGTGTAGAAGGAACCCGAGAGTTTCAAATTAGTGCTAGAGACTGGACTGAATTAATTTGCAGACTTTATATTTCCAGAATATTGGTGGATGTGTGTGTGGGAGGGTGTCAACCATTTTTTTGTTTATTCCACCTAAGCAACAGCTACACTCTTGGGATGTTGACAATGTACATCCCCCACTTTGCTTACATGATGATTTCTCTAGAACAGAGGTTCCCAAACTGTGGGTCAAGACTCACCAGTGGGTCGTGAGCCAATTTCAGGTGGGTCGTGAAGCATCTAGAGCAGCCATATTAAAAATCAGGGAAGATGGGATGCTGGAAAGGGGAAGGGCTGTGTGGTTGTTTTGCTTGCATGAAGGTTGCAAATAGGCTTTTTTCCTTTCTGATTCACTTTGCTATTGGAAGACGGCTGAGAAATAACCCAATTTATTGCTGCATTCTCAGTTAAGCATCAGGCTCTGGCGTCACAATGATGGCACTTCCGGCCATGACATCACTTCTGGTGAGTCCTGGATAGATTCTCATTCTAAAAAGTGGGTCCCGGTGCTAAAATGTTTGAGAACTACTGTTCTAGACAGGGCCCAGATTTAACTCTATCTGACAGGCCATGCTGGGAAAAAGCTTGCAGGGGGTTAAGCTCCCACCAGCAATGGACGCAGAACAATGAAGCCCCAAACAAGCATTCAGGCATGCTCCCTGTGCCTATAAAGGAAGGTGAGAATAAACATCATTGATCAACACCCACCAACATTGTAAGCCTTTCATTATACCTATAGAATTCAGGCACTGACCTCATGTCCAACCAGAATCCTTATGATATAGACTTGCCTTTGTGGCAGTGGTGTTATTCAGGGGGTTCTCCCAGGTTCTATAGAACCGGTTGTTAAACGGCCGGGCCCTGCCCACTTGCTTACCTCAGCTGGCTTTGGGGTTTTTTTTGCTCCGGCTATGACGTCATAGAACCGGTTGTTAATTTATTTGAATACCACCACTGCTTTGTGGTATGGGGTGGGGGTTGTTAACAACAACCCTTTTACATACTGAAGCACAAGCTCTCCTTCGTCCCCACAACAGAAGAAGATACAGCCTTATATTTTCTAGGAAACTTACCAGGAAAGCAAAACAGATGTGGCCTAAGTGTACATCTTAATAAATGCACACTGATGCATAGCAATTAGTTTGACGAACTGCAAATACATTTCATAAATTGGATTCATCAGGCCCATTTACAGCCTCACCAACACTCTGTCTATCAGTACACCCCCGTCTGTACTTTTCCCTTCTACTGGGCAGCCGTCTAAATTATTTAAAAACAGAAAAGCCTGCAAGACAAAAATGTTTGCTAGTTTAACTTATCCATTTCCTATCATCTCTCCCCATCAAATAACAGCCAACACATGCAGCCAGCAGTTTAGCCCAGGAGGCAGCTTGACATCATGCTAAGCCATCAGAACATTTTATACCACCGAAAAAATTAGAATGCTGTTTTTTTCTCCCTGCAGCCACAGAAGGCAATTCATTCTGGATCCAGCAATCCGTATTGCCCTTGAAGTCACAAAACATTTTGGTGTGCAGTCCACTATGCACTGCTGATGTGTACAATATTCTGTACTCCTTTATGCAGCTTTCCTACACAGCTCTCCCACACGTGTCGCTGCCGTACCAGACAGTTGTGATCCTAGCGCTGGCACAAGAGTCCACCTCTGGACTCCTTATGAATAGGATTCCTTAATGGAGTGGCTGACCACAGAAACAAGTGACAAAGAACCAGAGCATCCATTGTTGTGTAAGGATGTTCCTAAAGTTTAGAGCACTAAGAGCGCAATCCTAACCTGGAGTTTGGCAGGCAGTTAGGCCAGTAAAGTTTGGCCTGCACAAGGGCCACCATAAAGCGCGTTTGGACCACTCTCGGAGTCAGGAAGGATGGCGCACGTTTGATATATCTCCTCTTACCCCAGCTGGAGGGACGTGGTGGCGCAGTGGGTTAAACTGCTGCTGCTGGGCTTTCTGACCGGAAGGTTGGGAGTTCAAGACTGCGCGACGGAGTGAGCTCCCGTCACTTGTCCCAGCTCCTGCCAACCTAGCAGTTCAAAAGAACCTAAAAATGCAAGTAGATAAATAGGGACCACTTTGATGGGAAGGTAATGGCGTTCCGTGCGCTACGGCGTAGAGTCATGCTGGCCACATGACCACGGAAGCTTGTCCTCGGACAAAACGTTGGCTCTACAGGCTTTGAAACGGAGATGAGCACCGCCCCCTACAGTCGGTCACGACTAGATCATTCGGTCGTGGGGAAACCTTTACCTTACCCCAGCTATCCCTGTGGGGCTTCCCAGATGTGGCAGCAGGGGATCTGCTCACCACACCAGCTTGGGCCCTCAAAGCGCAGAGCCTAATGTGACAACAATGGCCACATTCGCTTAAGGCCGGCCCTGCCTGGGCCCTATCTGTCTCCTGTTCCCGGGATTGGATGGGGCAGTGCTGAGCTGGTGTGGCTTCCACGATGGCCCAGCCTACTCATGAGTAGCTGCAAACGTGCTTTACAGCACGTTTGTGACACTGGGCTGGTGCGGGGATGGCCATGCCAGCTGGAGGAAGACTTAGGATTGCACTGTGAGAGGGTGAGAGCAAATAGTTTCTGTCACCCATTCTCTTGATGGGAGGCAGAGCACTTCTTACTGGGCCCAGCAGTAACAGATCATGCCACCCAGTGAGAAGGCAGTCAAGCAAGCAAGCTGAGGCAGTTCAAGGAGCTGCTTCCTTAGCTTGCTTGCCTGTGCATGCTCTCTCTCTCTCTCTCTCTCTCTCTCTCTCTCTGGGCAACACAGTGGTTAGGTAGTCTCCTGGATATATGGCGAGTCCAACGTAAACCTAACCACACCACCTGGAGAGGGACATACACACAATAGCAAGCAGTGGCCAGCCACCCTGCAGTAGTGTAGTTAGAAGAGGGGCACAATGGTAAGTACTGTAGGCGCTGCAATGTGCCGTGTAAGCAGCCCCTCCCTCTCGCCTTCAGAACATTCCAGGCAGCAACAGCAATGCACAGGAGACGTAGTTTGGTTGAGTGAGAACTTGCATGTTGCCATCACTGCCTGGAATGACTCCAAGGCTGCTTAGATAGCACATTGCGGTGCCTGCAGTACTCACAATTTTCCCCCTCCAGCTACGCTACTGCCACCACCTCCCCTGGATCTTTCCCCTGCATGCTCCTTTTCTGAGCGAGTCACTTCTACTCGCTTGCCCACTCCACCAAGAAAGGCAAGCAAAGACGACCGTATCTTGCTACTGCCGCTGGATTCCTGCCCAATCTGGGAGGCCAGCAGCAAGTGGCGGTGCCTCCTTCAGTCGTTGGGCAGAAGACGCACGGCTGCAGGGGGGGAAGGGGGTCTCTCTCCATCCACCTTCAGTGGTGGTGGTGGCGGCGGCTGCTCCGTGCAATGGCAGTGGACTAGGAGCTGGTGCCAGTTGACTTATGGGGTGCCAAGGCCTCAGTAGCTGCCCAATCAAATGCCCACATGTCCTCTTTTACCAGGACATGCCCTACATTTCAACCCTCTGTGCTGGGCAAATTTCAAAACGCCTTACTCATTTTGTTTTTAGCCTTTATTTTGTAACCTCCTACATTTTTTCTTGACTGTCCTATATTTTGTGGTGCGCTGTCCTCCTTTGCGGTTATGACATCTGGTTGCCCTGCATGGGAACAGCTGCATCCACACTGGGAAGTTGGATAGGCCCTGAGTGTTTTTAGCTTTTATTTTGTGGCACCCTACTTTTTTCTTGAACGTGCCACATTTCAGGGGTGTTGCGTCCTCCTTGGTGGTCATCACACCTGGCCTCCCTACCTGGCCCAATGTCACGGCCGGCCTCTCCTCACCTCACCTGCTGCCCCTACTGAGTCAGCAGCTCGCCTCCAGGGGGGAAGGCGCCTGAGCAGCTCGAGCCGCGTCCGCCTGCGCCTCTCTGCGAGCCCAGGTGAGGCGAGCTGGCTCCGCCCCCCCACCCGGCCGGGCTCCAGGTGTGTCGTTGGCAGCGCCAGCTCGGCAGTTGACCGTGTGGCGGCGGCGGCGGCGCGGAGGGAGCATGGCCGACTCGCAGTTGCTGTGCCTGGACGAGGCGCACGTGAACGAGCGGGTGGGCGAGAGCCACCCGCGCTACTACTACAGCGAGGAGCAGCGGCGCGCCGTCCAGGTGCTGGTGGCGCAGGGGGAGAAGGCGTACCGGGAGCGGCTGAAGAAGGAGCAGCAGCGCGACTTCCTCTCCAGCCGCGAGCTGCAAGCCCTGCGGGGCGGCTGGCGCGCCTACGACGACCCCCTGGAGGCGGGCGGGCGGCCGCTGCTGGGGCCGTCGGGGAAGCCGCTCTCCTTGGCCTACTGGCCCGAGCGCTCCGACACCGAGATTCCGCCCCTGGACCTGGGCTGGACCGACCGCGCTTTCTACCGCGGGGTCAGCCGCCTGACGCTCTTCACGCACCCGCGCAAGGAGGACAACGCGCCCCATGTCAAGGAAGTGGTGCGAGACCTGATCCAGCAGGCGCAGAAGGTGGGTGGCCTCCTACAGGCCATGGTCGGGGCAGCCAGCGCGGAGGGAGGCGGGCGCGAGTCTGGCCCCCCGCCGCGTGGCGAAGTCTGGTCGACGGTCCTGGCCGCCCTGTTTGCAGGAGAGCGTTTCCTTTTCTGCAAAGATCCAGCCGGCCTGCTTGAACCGTGTGCCTCCAGGCCAAGGCTCCCGAGGACCAATCAGCCTCCTGCCGTCTGTTGCTCTCCCGCCGCTCTTCTGGAATTTGGCTGCTCTTCATTTGCAGCCCGGAGGAAGAACGATCATTGATCTGCCTTGTTTGGAAACCACCCCACCCCACGCGACACGCGCTCGGCATACCTTGTAGTGTCATGTTTCATCATGTGTCGCGTTCTTGTAAGAGAACCCAGGCCGCAATCCTACGCACGCTTTCCTGGAAGCAAGCCCCACTGAACACATTGGAGCTTCCTTCTGAAGAGACATGCACAGGATTGCACTGCAAGTTCCCAGGATCCATCTCGCATTTCCTTGGGATTGTTGTTTTCAGTGGGCCTTATTTGCAATCTGGATAATCAGTTTACAGTACAGGTAGATGATCCCTTATCCAGACATCCAAAATCCAGACTAGTCTGAAATCCAGACATCTTTGTCCAAGACTTTTTAAAAAACCTTCTGTAGAAAGAAGGTCTTGTGCTCATTCTCAGTACAGGCTGTAAGTTTTAGTCTCTGCTCTGCGGTATGTGCTTGTACAGGCATTGGTGAAAAAAATGTCAGAGGCCAGCAGGCACCCAAATGGGTAACAATGAAAAGAGCAAGAGGAAGCATTTCTCATTGTATTTATACAATTATTCCAAAATCCAGAAAAATCTGGACATCTTCCCATCCCAAGCAGTTCAGATAAGGGATAATGAACCTGTAGTTAATATTTGTATGCTGGATGTTTTCAGCCTGATAGTCAAGAGACAATAAGACCCAGTAAACATTCAAAAGTATAGGTTAAAAGTTACACATTAAAGGAATGGGAACTGATAGAAGGCTCTGGGGGATGATAATGGAAAACGGCCACTCGCTGAAGACCCAATACTGTCCAATGTTCTGGTGCCAATGCAGCTGCAATGCAGCCCTGAAGTAAGCAACCAAATGTTCCCCTACCTTGAGGAGACCTCCATGACTTCTAACATAACAAAATGCAGCACAAACCCCATTAGAACAGCAACATCAGGGCTGGAACATTGGATAGGATTTGGCTTTGAATCTTGTACAGGAGAACTTCAGTGGGTTGTGCCCAATCAGCTGAGGATTGCAGAGCACGTACAATAAGGGTCGGAGCTTTGGTTGGATGTTAGTCTCCTTAGGCAGCAATCTTGGAACACAATACTGTACTTACTAGGAAGTAAGCTAATAAGAAGCAACATAACATAGAACTTGGTGGCATTTGCTTCACTGCAATATCCTTAGCCAATATCAGGCTATAAATCATTAGTGTTCAAGAGGGCACATGAATGCTGTATTACATTTTTGAATGAGGGACACGGGAGCATTGAATACTGAAATAAGAGCCATCGTTGTGATCTATGGAAGCATGAAATTTCAAAATGTGAGACATCCATTAGGGAAAATAGTTTTCTGTAAACTTAAAAAAAGTGTCCTCTTAAATAAAGGGGCTTCAGACAGCCCTAAAAACATGGCAGATAGTTTTCTGGAGGATAACTCTTATAAACTGTGTGCTGGATTACAGCAACTCTCCTCAGAACCACCTAAAACATAATCATAATTAGTACTTTAAGAATAAGGCATGAAGAAGATTACATGAGGTTTTAAACCTCATAGCTCCATTTGTAGGATCTACAGACCATGTTGACGGGCGTCATATTAAAAGGCCACAGAAAGATTACAGGAGCCAGTTGTATAAATTAATGCAGTCTACAGAATTGATGCATTTGTGCAGCCTGTACAGTTTAGAATTAAATTGCCTTAAGTGAAAGTAAAAGTAAACCCCTGTGGTTTTAGACCTGAACGCTAAATACGTGCTACTTGCTCAGCATATTCAACGTCACAAAACACAGATTAGTTCCTGTAACCATTCTGATTGTGGCTAGGAAAGGTTGATTAATGCTAAAATACACACATGACATAATGAGGATTCTATTCTGACTGCATGATAATGTGGAGCTAGGAATTGTTGTTCTGGATAAATTGATCTGAATTAAACTGGTGCAATCTGGTATGCAGTCTTGCACGCTTTCAGATTGTTATATCCTCTCTTTTTTGGGGGGGGCACAATAGCCTTTTGTTGTTGTTGTTGTTGTTGTTTATATAAAAATAAGTATTTTAAATAGTGTGATCTTATGCATTAGGGATAATTAAAAAGAGTGAGAATAAAATGACCAATATTATTATTATACAGGCATCCCTCCATAACTGCATGGGCTCTGTTCTGCCCCCCCCCCAATGGAAACCGCGGATACAGGGGAACTCTATATAAATAGCGCCCCTCTGGGCCCATTACCTTTGTTTTTCTTTAGCAGTGATAGAAGCATGGGAATGCATACTACAGATTGGAGACTAACATGGAGACTAGTTTGGATATTAACAAGAAGCAGGAACTGTAGGTCTCTCTCTGGTTGCTAGCACTTCCCATTCTTCAGTTAAGTAACAATGTTCCTCTGTTAAGTAAAACCGCGGATACCAGATTCACAGTTATGGGGGGAATGCTTCTATTTCATTGTACAAACAGACGGTAAGACCACATCTGGGGAATTGTCTGGTACTGGTCACTGCATCTAGAAAAGGATATTACATTGTACAAATAGATGTGTCCGGTACTGGTCTAAAAAAGGTTATGGTGGAATTGGAAAAAGTGCAGAAGAAAGCAACCAAAACAATTAGTGGACTGGGGTACCTTTTAGGAGTACTTAAGAGGAAAGTCTGCAATGTTTGGGGATCTTCAAGTTAGAAAGAAGATGCCAAAGGAGAGTCATGGGATTGATAGGGAGGGTAGAGGGAAGTTCTTTTGCCTCCCACACAACACCAAAGCCAGGGGACATCTTCTAAAATTGACCGGCAGGACAGCCAGAACAGTCAAAAGGAAATATTTATTTACCCAGTGCATAATTAATTTGTGGAACTCCTTGCCACAGGATGTTGGGATGGCAATTGGAATACATGCCTCTTAAAAGAGGGTTGAACAGATTTATGGATGAAAAGTCCATCATAGGTACAGGCCATGACGACTGTATGCCACCTCCAGGTTTCAGAGGTAGCCTATCTCTTAATGTCAGATGCAAGAGAGTGGCATTAACCTGCCAGGGATTGTAGTTCTCTGGCCAGTGACAGAGACCAGGAAGTGCTTTCCTGCAGATCTGCAGTCCCTGTTGCAACTGAAAGTTCAGGCAGACACTAGTGTTCTGTCTGGTAGGGAGAAGGGGAAAGCATGCTTCCTGCAGCTTCTTATTTGGCTGATGGCTAAACCTAGTCTGGTTTCCCTTGCCTAGACGTTATTCCTGGGAGGCAATAGGCAACTTTTTAGAGGCCTGCAGTCCTTAATAGTAGGTCATACTTGCCAATTCCATAATGCACCTTGATGGACAATTGGGACAAAGTATGTTGTTTTTCCTCCCACCACCCTGATTTGGAGAGAGAGAACCAAGGTCCTGAGTGACTGCGCAAACTAAGTAAAGTGACTGCCTCTGGGTACATTCAGACTCACTGGCAGAATAGTACATAGCTCTTCTATTCTGTGCCCCCATAAAAAGAGATAGTAGCAAAAACTGTGGTGCAGAGTCTATTGAAACCCTACAGCTAAAGAAGAGGGATTCTTCTTTAGTGTCTGGATTCTACAACATACTCAGGCTCCATAGTAATGAGCTTCCCCAGTAGGGAGCATGTATTTGGCAGCCCAGTTCTCTGGCTCTAAAGAACACCTCCTTGTTTCTTACTTGTTCTTGCTGGCCTCTATTCTGCTTGTATGGTCCTGACTCCATTAGGTAGTATTTAACTAATTCCATGCTTTCTGAAAAAGTAGTTGACCTCCACCAGGATTGGTATGCATGAGTCTATAGGGCACTTTGCCCTGCAGTGTAGAATCGGCAGTACTTGTGTTCGAAGCTGCTATAACTTGACATCTTCTAACATTTGTGTGGCTAGTTGTGAGCTGTTTATGTCTTTTTAACGTTTTGTTCCTTTTTTGAAGTAAGAGGATGAATGCTTAATTATGTTTTGAGCCAATCCTGCTGGGGCTTGACTGTGATCATCCTTGCTTGTTGGATAAATGCCAGATTGGCTTGAGGGTGGGGCGTCTTTTAGTCAATGTAGGTTAAATCACTGTGTGGCATGTCAGGAGGCCGAGCGGTGCAAAGGATTGGTCCCCTGGGCAATTACTTCAGAGAGTCTTTGTTGTTTTTGCTGTTGCAGACTAAGATGGCTACCCTTCTGGAAGTGTGCCACATTCTGTGAAAATCCCAAAGTGGCTCTCAACAAGAGCCAACAAGCTTTCTAATCTGCACAGGCAGTAAGAACCATGCTATGAAATAAAAGGTTCTTGAATAAGTTGAAGCATGTGATTCTCATAATTCAATGCGTCATGCGTATATATTATGTACCATGCTGTACTGAATGCACCAAATCTGTGCTTAAAGGCAACATTCTTTTTTAATGGTCTCTTTCTTTTCATGGCCAGATAATCGCTGTGGTTATGGATGAGTTCACTGACCGAGACATCTTCCGGGATATTGTGGATGCAGCATACAGGCGTCGAATTCCAGTCTATATAATCTTGGATGAAGAACGCTCCAAACTCTTCCTGGAGATGTGCAAAGGCATGGAACTCAGTGACTTCCACATCCGTGTAAGTTAGTGTGCACTTTTGTGATGACTGCTGAGAGTCATCCTTACGGAGTCAGATACTTGCTGGATTTTCAAGCCCACTAAAGAACTGTTCCCTTGATGGTGGATTCTTTTGTAGTATGGTCACTTTGAGCACCTAAAAGGTCCAGTTAAGCAAGATGCAAATGTTTAGATACATATGTACTCATCTTCAAATTGATCCAGAAGCCACCTTTAATTCCAGTATGTGGAACCATTTCTAACTTTTCACTGACTTTGCTCAGACCATAGTTTCCCAAGTTGGGAAACCGCTGTTTGGGAAACCAAGTTGGAGACTGCTGCCACCGGCACAGGTTTACCCTGTGAGAACTGTGCTTACTGTTCTGCCTGGGAGCCACAGAAAAGCCGCTCCGCTTGCCCCCCCGATAGTTGCGCTGGCCGCAGCTACCCAGAAATCTGTTGTGCAGAGCCTGCTGGGGCTGCAAAACCTGGAAGTGGCTGGCTGGTGGGACTATTGGGGCCAAGCGGAGGGGCTTTCCTGTGGCTCCTGGGCAGAATGGTAAGCTCCGTTCACCCGGGGGACGGAAACAATGTGTGCCAGAGTCTGGAGCATTCTGCACTATAAGAATGAGCCTCTGCAAGCTGCAGACTTGGATGCTGTCCTTTTGGTGTGGCTGGGGTAGACCTATTATAGGTTGGGTGCATCACAGTTGTGCGTCTTAAGTCAACATTGGAAGACCAATGTTTAATTTTTTTTAAGCCTTCTAAAATAATGAGGTTGTTCAGAGTCTCATAATATACTGTTAATAACAATAGTATAAATCAAACATGTTGTTTTCATTGGTTTCTGAGGGAAAAGGGGCAGACCCTCTAATTTAACTAAAGGTCATATTTACAGTGTGTAACCTGATCATGTGATTTTAATTGCAAAGCTATGAGTGAGCACTTCCTTCCCGTACCAACAACACTATTTCTTTCCCAGGAAGAAGGGAGTTATATGCATTTCCATATTATGTGTGGGCAGGTTTTTGTAGATATGCAGATTGTTTAAGGGTGGATATCAGTTGCAGCAGTCATCCTATCTGATGTTTTTGAAAGCATGTTGGCAGCTGAGATTCAAGCATTAACAGCTCACACATTGTGTTCCTTTTGTTGTTGCAGGCCAGGTAATGACTCTGTGTATGTGCAAAAGCATTAACGTAATATGGGAGCTGGCTCAAGTCAATCCTGAGAATAGCCAGATAATGTTGTAGGAAGGGGTCATGGTAGTGGACATCTTCTGAAAGGCCATCACTGCACTCAATATGTTTTGATGAGTCCTGATGGTAGACACCTGTCCTAGTTCATCTGCCTCTATCTTCTATAGGTTGTGGAGGTCTATGCTAACATAAGGGATTCATAATTCAGTGATGCAGTGCATACTTTTCATGCAGAAATTTAATTCATGGGATGACAGGCAACAAGCCTGAGAAGGCACCTGCCTGAGGCTTTGGAGAATGGCTGCTAATGAGTAGATCAGGTATGGTCAAATTACAGCCCAGAGGCCGGATCAGTCTACAGAAGCCTTCAATCTACCCCGGGGATGTCAAACTCATTTCATAAGGCGGGCCGAATTGCATTCATGATGCCTACCGAGGGCCGGAAGTGATGTCATTAAGCAGGAAATGATCTCATTGAGTAGGTCGTGACCAGGAATAACCACTTTTTTCTCACTTAGGAACTCATTAGCTGCAAATGACAGAAAAGTAAAAAAAGGAAATCTTGAGAATATTTTCAAGATCCAAGAGAGCCCAATTATCATCCTTTCAGCAGTGACAGCACAGCTGAGCAGATGATGGGGGTGCTGGGAAGGGCAGATAAAGAGCTTCTGCGGGCCTTCTGTTTGACACCCCTGGGTCTATCCTCTGACTTGCTGTGATGTCACCTCAGTGGTGGCTGGAGAGATTTAGAGTGGGAGGAGCCAATTTGTTTTGCTCTGGCATAGCGTGCCTCACCACAACAGCTATAGTGGTACATGAGGACAATACACTTTTCGTACATGTATGTGCACTTTTGGATAACTGTGCCAGACTAAAGCCCTTCGCTGACAACAGGCAGCCCGATACAATGCCAGGGCAGTGCCAGCGGCCCGTGTGGTGCCCTAGCCACTGCCATGGCCATTGCAAATGTGCTGTAAGGAGGGGAGAGGTGTCAGTGGGGACACTAGCACCACTTGGCACTGGGTTTGTATGCCGGCGGGAGCACCAGCAGGAGCTTTCAGTGCTAAGTGCTGGGTGGCAGGGAAGCGCTCCTGGGCAGGGGAGGGCAGGGTAAAGTGGGGAGGGGCAAAACCGGGCACGGGATGGGTGGGCTGGGGAAGTTTAGGCTCGGGGTGTGTGTGTGGATGGCAGCCTTGGCTGCTGCCAAATCCTACCTCTGCTCCCAGGCCTTGAAGCTCAGCACACGTCTCTTTAGTTCTACACCAGCTATTTAGCTGGCACAGCTCTGAGTAGGTCTATGAGTAGGTTGCGCTAAGGAGACCTCCAGCTGCTTCACTGGCCTGCGGGATAATGAAATTAGGTCAATGAAAGGTTAACAACACCTAGGCAAAAAAGGAGGGTTCAGACTTACCCACCAGTGGTTCCTCGAGATGCCACAATACCGAGGTTCATGCCACTGCTGCTGGATAACTCTGAAACGCCTTTTTATTTTTACTTAGACATTTGTGGCTGAGTTGCCACCTGCCTTTGGTACGGCCCCACAATGACTTAATGGGGTAAAGGTTGGGAACCTGCTATACAGAGCCAGCAAGTTGGAAGGAAGTGATATCTGAATTGCCTCCAAGCTGCTACCAGTCTCAGCAGCAATTTGCTGAGAATTTTGATAATTTCTTAAGGAAAAGGGCCAAAAAGTGGAACAAGTTAATGGGCCCTCCCTGTACTGATAAGACAGTTGTAAAGGAGTCCTGTCAAGCAAGTCTGCATGCCTCTCACTCTTGCCCTGAATGCAAAGCCAGCTGGAAGCCTGAGACTCAGACATCAGATAGGAACAATGGGATTGGAAAACCGGGATTAATTACCATGTTCAGTAACTTAGCCTGAGTCACACAGAGATCTTGATTAGGTAAAGGCAATTAAAGGCCCCATCCCATCAAGCTTTCTAGCACTGATGCAACCGCAATACAGCCCTGAGGTCAGGGAACAAATAAGCCCTTACTTTGAGGGGGCCTAACTGCCTCCCCACTACAGGACACAGCACATGCAAGTTGGCACGGCTGCATCAACACGGGAAAGTCAGGCTCCAAGTCTTAATGCATTTTTTTTCCTCTTGGAGGGTGAAGGTCTGCCTTTCCAAGTGGACTGAGGCACGCCCTCCTGCTCATGAGGAAATGTGCATGTATGGCTGAGTTTCACTTTCCATAAAGGTAAAGGTTTCCCCACGACCGAATGGTCTAGGGGGGAATCGACTTTAGGGGGCGGTGCTCATCTCCTTTTCTAAGCCAAAGAGCCGGCGTTTGTCCTGAGGACAAGCTTCTATGGTCATGTGGCCGGCATGACTATACGCCAAGGCACGGAACACCGTTACCTTCCCACCGAAGTGGTGGTACCTATTTTATTTATCTACTTGCATTTTTAGGTGCTTTCAAACTGCTAGTTTGGCAGGAGCTGGGACAAGCGACGGGAGCTAACTCATTTGCATGGTCTCGAACTCCCAACCTTCCGGTCAACAAGTTCAGCAACAGCGGTTTAACCCGCAGTGCCACCACGTCTCTTTCCATAGGGCTCAATAAATTTGCCTTGCCAGCTTGGGGGGCATTTCCTTCTCAAGTGGTTTTTTGGTGTCTGCGTTCATCAAATCGTGACTGTTCTGGCGGCGTTGTGTTCTTCTCAGCCTGCCTTTTGAAGTGGACTAAAGCATAGTTGCCTGTTTGTAAGTAAACATGCATGTGCAGCTCAGTTCCACTTTACATAGGGCTCCATGCATTTTCCTTGTCATCTATTGACTTCTTAGTTTCATGACCCTCTGTTTGGGAACCTCTGGGCTAACCTCTGCTGTAGGACAGCAGATCTCAAATTGTGGGTTGTAACCCAACAGTGTGTCATGACCCAATTTTGGTTGGGTCGCGAAACTGACAGACTGATAGCGGACAAGGAAAATGCATTGAAGATGCAGAAGATTTAGTCGAGAGGGTTAATGCCTCCATTTGCCTAAAGATAAGAGCTGAAGAGCTGAAGGTTGCCAGTTTGGGACGACCGGAAGTCTCTGTGAGCGGCAGACCTTGTAAATTGTGACTGATTAACAGCTGAGCTGTCTTCGGCTGCCTTGTGAGAGGGGGAGTTGTGCCGAAGTCAGCTGCTTCTCTGGTGGGAGCAGGGAAGCCGCTTATCAGCCAGCAAGAAGACAAACGGGTGGCCAGAAAGGAGGACTAAATCCAGAAAGATCCATCTGTATGTGTGTAGTTCTTGCAAGATAGAACATTTCTGTAAAAATTGTAAAAACCTTCGAGTGTCTGAATAAAGTCTGCCTATGTAAACCGCCTTGAGTTATAGTCATTAGAGAAGTCTGGTGACCTAAGAAAGGCGGTATTTCTATTATTATTATTATTATTATTATTATTATTATTATTATTATTATTATTATTATTATT